>JBBMFX010353438.1:0-18422 GCA_037832545.1 Rhabdalestes septentrionalis
AATATAATATAATATAATATAATATAATATAATATAATATAATATAATATAATATAATATAATATAGCCTTTATTTACTATGTAAACCACCAGTATATATGCACACTTTAAACACCAACATGTTAATTGTTGAAGTCGATACAAATATGACAAATCTGGAGAGGGTCGTTTCCTTTTGTGGCTGTTTGTGCCTTCATGCGCCTCTGTGCCATGATTTGATTACAATTTCCTCATCGGTGTCTGAGGCAGCAGGTAGACAGTGGTAAGTGTTTTGTGTCCGGACGTGCTTTGATGGAGCTCTAAATATCACTTCAGACTCCGGTTCCCATCACCAATACTGTGAATAATTCTGACTTTGCACCGTCCTCTAGAACAGAGCATTTCACATCAAATCTCTCTGCAGGATTTAGTTAACGTCCGAGTCATTAAATTATGCAGGAATTCCCCTTCAAAGTCTGGAGTTGAAGTCAAGACCCTTAGGCCAGCCCACGCCGAGGGAGCGCTGTAGTTTACTGTTCGTTTTCAGTGTCACTGTGTCAGGCTGCTCATCAGTGTGTGTCTGTGTGTGACGAGTGTGTGTGTGAGTATATATGTGTGCGTGCGTGCGTACGTGCGTGCCTGTGTGTGTGTGTGTGTGTGGCTAGTGTAACCCAACAGCAGTACACCGAAGTGTTAACGTTTCAGGACCACCCCCTCTCTCCTTATTCCTCTCTAACTGAGATGAAGGGACCTGTTTTATCTCAGCTCGGGAGGACGGACTGGAGGATTTTACGACATAACACGCGTAGCTGGCAAATTTCCTTCTATCCGCTTCATTAATTTTGTTGGTTAATTAATTTTTTTTTGCTTACTGAACTCCACCCGTAAGACTCCAGGAGCTGGAGAACGAGGAGATGGACGCCCCGGCGAATTCGGAGAAGTCTCACCTGATTCACGAGAAGAGCGCCAGGATGTACTCTCTAAAGCTGCAGAGGTGCGGGCAGGGGTATTTGGCTAATTTGGCAGAACGGCTGCCCTGGCAATATCACACGCACAAAAAATGTGGGCAGGATTCTCAGGGTTCCTTATTATTATTATCATTATTTGTGTTATTATTAATTAATTTATTTATTTTATTATTATTAGGTCTATAGTTAATTATGTGCATTTGGTGCATTTATTTTTTCAAGTCTGTTTAATGAGTTTTAAACCTATAGGTTTGTCCTGAGATTATCCCCGGTGTTATTCCCGGGTGTTTTTTGGCGTTCCTCCTTGTGACTGTTTCAGGCGTGTATACAAATTGCAGCTCCGGGGTTTCTATATGCACGAACAAAAAGACAGTCCCACAATGCTGATCCAGCCTGACTCACAGATACAAACTGTACACAGAGCTCGGAGAAGGAGGTTCTCAGTGAGATCTGGAGGGGTCGACGGGCGGCGGGGAGTTAAACGGGCGCAGTGTCGTCTCTGCGTTTGGCGCTGTGTGCTCATTAAGCGCAGTGTGTGTGTGTGTGTGTGTGGGTGTGTGCGAGAAGGGCCGTATGTGAACGAGCAAATTCATTTCCATGCCTCGCTTGGTTTTGGACAGCGCTTGACGAATGGCCCGGAGGGGAACGAGCAAAAAAACCTGAACCGAGGAGTGCACTTTAACCTTCACACCACTCCTCACAGGAAAACTGGGGCAGGTTGCGTATTTCAGTCCGTTTTTTGTTAAATAAATTACCTGAATATAAAAATAAAAGGAAATAAACGATAAGGTCATCAGAAATTTCTTTCAGGCTTATATGTGGCTCATAAACACGGTACACACATTAGTTTTTGGGTTTTTTTGTATTTAAAAAAAATCAAATATTATTCTTAATCGTAAACAAATTATATAAATCACCAACAATAAAAATGACAGTAGGCTATAATACTCCTTTCTAGATAAGCTTAGATTTAATGAGCTTCGGGACTGTAGACATCTCCCTCTCTCTATGTCTCTCACAAGGACGGGAAGAAAGGCATGATAATACTCATATACTCAAAATCTGATCAGACAAATATTTGCAAATGCAAATGCAAATGTTACGGAACGATGGTTATTAAAATATAATTTGATTTGTAATATTTACAGCCACATTTCTTTACTGGACAATCTGGACGACAACAGTAATACATAAAAATAGAATGTTCAGATTATTTTCATTTCAAAGGTATCATGTCATGAAAATCGTTTTATATGGTTTAGTGTATGTGAAGCCGGAGGGCGGAGAAATTTGAAGGGATTTTAATTCGCTTTAGGAGCGAATATGTGGAGCAAAACTGCAGCGAATGTAAGAGACAGTAAGTGAACACGATGCCTTGTGTGTGTGCAGGCTGTGCACCTGAATCAGAAATGACGATATTTAAAGATCCTCCCAAATGCAGCACTGCAGCGAGATCAGAGGAAACCTGTCAGACGAAAAACAGGACGTTTATCCAGACAGAATTCACCCTCATCTCTTTCATCCGGCCATTCCTCTTTCTGTGTGAGAGTGTGCTGGTTCTGTACTGGGCTGTGGCATGTTCGGATGTGTTTATCTCTGTAAGACTTGAGAAATCTTCAGGAGAGACCTGCTGATTTCTCTATATGGAAATGTATACATCTATCCATACATCTATTCATTCATTCGTCTATGTGGTTATTTTTTAAACAAACCGTTTGAATGCAGAAACCTTTCTTCACATGTATAAAGGGCACTACCACATGGTTAAATTTAAATTTAGCATACAGCAGTTTAGTGTTGCCCATTCATGCTGAACTTACAATGAGTGTTTCAACAAGAACTACTTTCTAAGTGAGACACAATTCAGGGCAGCCAGTAAGAGCAGAACTCATTTGCATATATAGCTTAAAGACTGAAAATGACCTTGGCATAAAACACATTATGACTGCTTTTGGTGCATAAACCCACAGATAACTTGTATCAGAAAAATACAACAGGGTAAATAATTAGTTTTTCTGTTTCGTGTCAAATATTTTAGTAGTTTTTCTGTTTCATGTTATATATTTCTAAGAATAATTCGTAGGACATTTTCTTTTGAAACACATTTTCCGCTATGAGTATAAAACAGTATAAACATTGGAGCTGATATGCAAAGTCACCAAAATCTGACATGACAGTCAAATAGTCTTCTGTGGAAAAACTAAAATCTCATTCACTACTGAACTTAATATGTGTGCAGGCTAAACAGGGTTGCCAAATGATTAGTTTTAGCTAGTTGCTGAATTGTTTTAGGCATAATCACTACTCCACAAGAAATTAGCTGCAGTTATGTCATGCTAAAACAGAGATCCGTAATCTTTAAAATCTGTGGTTTGAAACATCCTGCTAAAAGTTTACCCTCCTAAGGCATTTTACTTCCCAACCTTAACCTGTTACACTCAATCTATTTAATCTGTATTAAGAAGGCCCTGATCATCTAGATAAGGTGTGTAGGAACAGATATCTGCAGTAACTATGCCTTCTAAAGAATAGATGGTAACAAATGGGCTACTTTTTGAGATACATTATGTGAAACACAAAGAATCTATAGAGGGATTGAGTTGGGCTGCTTTTCATCCCTTCTTAACTGAAGTTCTATCAACAGAGGGGTTCTTTTTATTATAATTTTGATTACAAATGTAGGTGCACTTGCAAATGCAGTGATGCAATGTTAAAACCTGCAATTGTGATTTCCTTGGTGCCACACCTTATGCCTGTGAAACACAGCAATTTAGGAGGTCAGGAAGATTTTCCCTATTCACTGCAAAAATTCAAGCATTAAATTGACAAGCAGTTCAATTAAATGACCAGTTTTGTTGATTTTCTAAGTGAAGTAAATACAGTGAAGTAAGGCCTGTGGCCTGTGCACATTTTTAATGCCATTTTCAATACATATTAAAATAATAAAAGAAATACGTAAAAATTGTGCAAAATGCAAAAGTTTTACATGTAATATATTTTAATATCCCCTGTGTTACACAAAAATTAACATAAGGAACAATTCTGAATACAGCTGTATAGATTGCTTGTTATCCATTTAATGGCCAATGTCATGATGGACATAAACAGACATTGGGAGGTTTCATTAAACACAACATATGTTGGTTAAATTACAAGCCCAATATTGGACAAGGAAGTATCTTACTTTTCTGCCAAGATATTCTGCCAACATTCTATCGAGACCATGCTCAACTATATTATGTTTATTTGCTCTGTCAGGATGAATAATCATCAACAACAAGAAAAACTGTACCTGATGCAGTGCTTTAAAGCAGGACCTGACCATTGGGAACATTTTGTAGCCATTGCCATTTTTAAGGGCCTAAATTCTAACAGTGTTGGTTAAATTAATGGTGGTCAGAAAGAAGAAAAAAAGATAAAATTTATTTATAAACCTAGGCACAGTCCATTTTATTTTATGGTGTTTTATTTTAAGGGGTTCAGCACAACATTGTTTATATTTTTCCTAATCAATCACAAGATGTAGTTATCTTCCAGTGTTATAGCAACAATGCTTTTATAAGTAGAAGGCCTCAGATGTGCAAATAATGTCAATGTCACTTTTGTGGTAAATTACAACACTAGATGGAAACACAAATACTGTCATGAGACTGGAAACGGTCGAGGGGAGAGCATGTTTGGTGTTAAGGGACTGTACATATGTTTTAACTATTTTCAGAAAGAAAACTCCACAAAGCTACATGTTTTCATGGTTGTAAGTGCAGAATTGTCTGTGTTGAGTCAACAGTAGTTTTAGGTTTAGGACAGAGATTTTTCGAGTTGCAAAATGTCCATTTGCAGAATCTGAGCTGCCAAAAATGGCCTTTTTGGAATGTACTTATTTTGTGATGCAACAAAAAATAAGAAAAAATGTATGTATATTAAATAAATAAGCTCTGTACATTTCTGAAATAATTAGACCCAGGCTGTTTTTTTCTACTTATCACAGTACAGTATAGCAAATCAGATCAAAGATCCTTTACATATATCAGTTTTAAAGGCACAGTAACTAAAACCAATGTAGGATATTTGACCATTCATTATTATACAGCCAGTGAAAACAGGTAAAACATGGTTTCTGGCATTCTGTGCATGTTATTTTGACACCTACCTAGACGTTGCATGCCAAGCATCCCCCCCTTATGGCGACAATATTTTCTGAAGGCATTGGCCTCTTTCAGCAGGACGATGCACTCTGCTACACTGCAGAAATTGAACAGAAATGGTTTGAGGTATGTGACAAGGTACTTTGCTCTGGTCAGAATTCAATCAAGTCTGATCTTTGAAGGCCTCAACCACAGCAAACGGAACTTGATGAAAACATCTTGGTACCAGATAATGCTGCACATCTTCAGGGCTCTTGTCAAGTCCATGCCTCGATGGGTCAGAGCTGTTTTGCTGGCACAATGGGGATCTTTAAAATATTAGGCCACAGATTTCAGTGTTATGTCTCATCAGTGTGTATCTGCTACAATACTGGAGAGATTTAAATGTTGATAAATAAAAAAACCTTTTCTCTGATATATGGAATTAATCATATTTGAATGGCAGTGTCCTAGTGGGTAGAATATTTGCTTCAGGATCAAGAGATCATTGGTTTGAATCCTACTTTCAGCATACCACCATTGGTTCCCTGAGCAAGACCCTTAACCTCAAGCTGCTCCAAGAAAACTGTCCCCTGTAGTTAGGGAATAGATAAAAGCATCTGCCAAGTGCTGTAAACGTAAATGTATTAACTTTTAATATACCAAGTCTATGGTTAAATCAAGGGTGGTCAGAAAGGACAGCACCGATATTTCCTCTGTGTGTCAAGCTCACAAAAACATAAAAAGATTTATGAAAATGGTATTTAATGTATCTTATAATTTTTCATATGTTCATATGTATGGCTACACGTCCTGGCATTGTACAAAAACAAATGTATGCATGTATGTATGTATGTATGTATGTATGTATGTATGTATGTATATATGTATGTATGTATGTATGTATGTATGTATGCATGTTTGGGGAGTGAAGCCTGTCTGTCCCTATTGGGTGATTAAACAGACGCTGCGTTCCACTCGACCGCTTCCTTTCAGGCAGTGAGAGTGAGAGGCGGTTATCTCCTCTGTGCCGCAATTGTGCTTTTCCACCCCATTAGCTTCATCCCAGTGTCTCTCGCATCAAAACACATACATGCAGCACAGAGCAGGCCACAAGTGCATGGTCAGCAGCTATTGACCTCACTGATTGAATTTCACTAATCTGATGTTTGAATGTTTTGACAATGGTCTTCTCATGGAAACTACATTTATGACATAATATTTTGTGTCAATGGTGAACTTAACTGCAAAAAATAAACAGAGCTTTGTAGAGAAGACCAACCAAACTGACATTCAGACACTTTCACTTCAATATTTTAAAGGGCACATTTGTATGAATTTTTTTCACCTCAAGATCAATAATGATGTTTATTCATTTTACATTACTATTTCCTTACCTTCCTTTTTTCCTTGGAAATAAACAACCTGTTTATATTATATACACAAAGTGATATATGTGGGTTCCAACAGGCCATTTAATTTGTACATGCAAGTACATGCAACTATCAGTTTAACTATTGTAAACTGTTGTAGGCTGGGGTTTTTAGGCACTATACACTCACTAACCAGTTTTTAGACACATCTTTCTCGTTGGTCCATCTTCTATGTTTAATATAAGGGACAACATATTTAATCATGGCTGAAGAGAAGAGATCCTGTCAAAGCACCCATGTGCACGGCTCGTCCACCAAGGGACAGCTACTCTACATAAGAATTGTTTAAAATTGGAAAGGGAGTTTGGCTAGAGATGACCTTTAATCCGTGAGTGCTTGTTTGGTCCAGGTTTGAGTAAGCCACAGTAAACTAAACTAGAAAGTTTGTTGATGATTTGATGATTTGTGATGTATTAAATAAAAGCTTTGGTACAGTTGGTTTTGTATGTGTGTGTGTGTGTTTGTGTGTGTGTGTGTGTGTGTGTGTGTGTGTGTTTGCTCCTACCCAACCAGTGTGGTTTGGCCTCTCCTCTGGCTGATGCCACGATTTGTACTGATAGTATGCACTGATGCGTGTATGAACTTCATGAGTTATCAGTTTCTGGCCATTGGGTCAATTCATATTTTGGTTGGTGGGTTAATCTTAGAAATGACATAAATACACTCCAACAATGCTGCTATGTTCAATGCACTCATACCAGCTCATCACACCATTGCCATTTTAGCGGAGCCCAGTCTCACAAGCTTTCGTGAAGCCATCATAATATACATTCTAATCAAAAATGTGCTGCAATGTCACTACCCTATGTATTTTAAAGTGGACTGCATAACACCACCAGTATCAGAACCAAAGGTGACTGACAGTAGGAGAGAAATAATGAGTGGTTTCATATTGTTTTTGTTTGCAAAGTGGTGGAAACATGTTGTAAAGCCATCAGATGTGAAAGCCCCTAACCCTAACACTGTGCACACACTGATTTAATACATAGTGTAGTGAAGCTTTGCCCTAGCACAAAAAAGGCCTAAAGTGTGATGCAGCATGTTTTGAAAAGATTTTGTTTTCATGATCACAGCAAAAATGTAGTGAGATCGCTTTGGTTAGTGCAACTGTTTTGATATCTACTGTGTTCATATAATTTAAAAAATTCTGGTGTATGTGAATAATTCTGAACCTTCTAATTGTAAACTTTGTCTGCAGTGAAATCCCTGGCTCCAAAGAAAGCAACCCAAATCTACCTTTTGAGAATGGAGACACTGTTGGTGCTATTGAGCTGAAAAGGCCAACTGGAGCCCACTGCCATGGACACAAAACAGCCTGCGAGGAGAACCGGGAGAAACTGGTGGCTAAGAAGAAGCTCTACATTGCCTCAATAGTCTGCCTGGTCTTTATGATTGGAGAGGTCATTGGTATGAATCAGGTCATTCTATTAGCTGAATCTGAAATTGCTAATGTCGCTTGTAAGAAATTTTTATATTTGTCCAAAGACAATTTTGTTGAGGCACTTGCTAGAAACTTTAGGGCAAACATAACATATCACACATTTCTTTTGAACCATTAATGAGTGTGGGGTCACATGTATCCCAGTGTTCTAAGATTTTAATAGAAAGGACAATTACAAATTAATGCTATGATATCTTTGTTTTCATAATGATGTACACAGAAAGTAGATGTAAAAGAAGAAATGCAGATCCATTTGCAAAAAGGCTTAAAGGTGATATTTTATCCCATTGCAGAAGGCTGTGAAGCAGTCAGTGGAGCACTCAGCTGAAGTTACATTTGTGCTATGGCCTGGATTAACATTTGCTATCTGACTTTTGACTATCAGCTCTAGGTGTTCCTGTGGAGTTTTCCAAAGACGTGTGTGTAATGAACAAAACAAGAGCTTTGCGTATTCTCTCCCAGAAGAAATAATTTCTAGAAACCATGCTCCGTTGTAAAACTGCAAACCCTGAAGTAATCACACTGGATCTTCACTTTGTGGGGAATTAATACAGTATATCACCATATATATACCATTTGTTAAATGGCTGAACAATCTGGCTTCAAAACAAATTACCTTATCATATTTGAATTTATGGCACATCTTTTCCAGATCAAGTAGATCTTGAAAAAAATTACAGAATCATCAACAAAAATCATATAAATCTATCATACTTTCTGCATCCTTTAAGGCATGGACTTCACTAACGTAAACCAAAATTTTCCCTCCAGCTCGATCCAACTTTCTCAAATATCTACAAATCAGCTGTTGTCATGGACCACTTATTATTTGCATGATAAAATTTCTGATTGAGATCCAAAAGGTTCGCTGGCCTGGTTATTGATTTGTTACTGAGATAGGCCCTTACTGAAGAAGAGCTTTGCTCTGCAGCACAGT
The DNA here is from genome assembly GCA_037832545.1 of Rhabdalestes septentrionalis. Taxonomy (NCBI): domain Eukaryota; kingdom Metazoa; phylum Chordata; class Actinopteri; order Characiformes; family Alestidae; genus Rhabdalestes; species Rhabdalestes septentrionalis. Next base: position 8,883 of record JBBMFX010353438.1, read on the forward strand.
GCATCATTATTTTGAAAAATTATTTAACCATTATTATTTTCTATAGATGGAATGAGTATAATTTTCAGTTTACACTTACGCATTGGCTGAAAAGATATAGTTGCCATCTCCCCTGGCCCTGTTTCTAATATGCAACCCTAAAACAAAAATGAGTGAGGGAATTTGCTTTAGGGAGTTATATGCATTAGGGAGATATATGATTTGACCTCGTTTTCTTCTGTTTAGGTAGTAGTACTAGCTTTCATTTAGTGTTTTTGACATGTGTTTACACAATCAACTGGAAACAGCCAACATCTTTTTCCACACTTCATGTAGGATTTCCAATTTGAAGGACATTTTTAAATACTCCTTGTTGACAATTGTCTTTCTGAAGACATGTTTCCTTTCAATTAGGCTTATTAACAAGTTTTAGCTGCAGGCACATTTGTACTTTTACACTTGTGTTGGCATTAGTTTTAGAAATGCAAATTTCAAGGTAATACCTGGATCTAAACAATATGCCAATAAGTAAAATAATGTTACTTATTAATTGAATTATTTGAATGTGTTTCAAAAAGCCAGGTTATGAAAGAAATTGCTTTGTGTTTTGTCTGTAGTGTGTTCATTTACCCCAAAGTAAATACACTTGGTGAAAATCCTCTATGTGTGGATTTTTGCAAGGTTTTTTGAGTGATAACATACCTGCTTAATGTGTTTCCAAGTGTAAGGTGAATCTAATCTTGGTGACAACACGTAAAACAAATATGCAGTATCTATTTAATATCCAACTAGACATAGCTGGGTCCAGAATTATTTTTGCACACATTATCTTGAAATGGCAATTAAATCTTGATATGGCAATACAAAGCCCTGAAGGAGGGTTGCAACTGCAAATACCATGACTCAAATGCAAAGAAAGTAGTTTGCATGCCAGCCCAATATTTTTTATTGGCTGGACTTTTGGAGATTATTTTCTGTGAGTGATTTATCTCTTGGTCTGTTTGTAGAACGTAAAACATATACAAAATTTGTGAGAGGTTGTACAGCACACCAGTTTTTTAAGTTCTTTTTTTATTGAAATGTCCAGTGAATAGCATGAAATGGTAAAAATGACAGTGTTGAACTGCAAAAAATTGTATTACTCTGAAGTGGGAAATAATTCTGCAGTGTCATGCAGTACACTGTTATGTGCATAGTTGGTTGGGTTCATCCTACAACAACATAGTGACCCAAGTCCAAGCTCTGCCAGAACTACCTTGGACAAAAAAACAAGATGTTAAGCTGGCAAACAAGTCCTCAGGCTTAAACCCCATCTAGCTGCTTTAGGATGAACTGGACAGAGGAGTGAAAGGAAAGCAACCTATAAGTGCCACAGACTTATGGGAACTGCAACATAGTTGAGAAGAACTTTCGGCAGAATGACCATAGAACCACTGAACCGCTTGAATTTCAATATAAATAGACAGAAAAACTGGGTGTTCTAAAACCTTTGACCGGTAATGTATATTAAGTGATTCTATTATAGTTTTTGTGTAGTTGCTTCAGTCTTGCATTGTAGCACAGATCTGAGAGAATAAAACCATTCCATGCAGTTCCATATCACTACTGTAGAATCAGCAGTCATGCAAAAAGCAAGAGAGAGCTTTCTAAAAATGAGCGTTTAGTTAAAACCACTAATACTATTATATACTACATCCCACTATACCACAACATAAAATACACAATACTGTTGAACAATGGATTAATAGGAGGCACTCTCCTGTTGCTCTAGTAAATATTATGATTAAATAAAGTTAAAAAGCTTTAAAAAACATTTCTAAAGAGGTTTTTTTAGAAATAATTTCAAACAAGAAAAGAGGGAACTTCTAACATTTATGCCATTTAAAACACAGCGTAAGTCTGATAACTCTGGGTTAAAAGAAACCCAAAGCCAGATGGAGACACCTGGCCAACATTATGAATTTAAGGAACAGCTTTCCTTATGTGGTGCTGTTGTAGAAGAAATAGGATCACTACATGCCAAACTAGTCCATGTTAAGCCAGAAATATGCAAAAACAGGTGAGGAGATAATCAAAGTTGTAGTGGAGACTGCTGATTGTGCATGGAGCCCTTATGAAGTGCGGTAGTAATGATATTCACATTTACAGCATTTGGCACTCTTACCCAAAGCGACAATCTGTGTTTTGGAGTCCATAAGAAAATGTATCCTAGTAAGGGTAGACTTAAAATTAAGAGCCGAAATAAGACTCTAACTCTGATTCTAACCGAGATTAGTCCATCAGGGACCTAGCAGATCACATACTCAGAGGTTTTTGTGAACTTTGTGTTTGTTAAGTTTATGATATGAACATGTAAAACCTCAATGAAGTGGTGGTTCTTCAGTTGCCATTTGAAGAGAGTGGGGTCTCAGCAGTTCTGACAATCGGGGGAACTTTGCTCCACCACTTTGATGCCAAAGCTGAGAAGCGTCTTGGATCTTTGAGGTTTGATCAGGTTTATCCAAGAGAAAATGTCAATCAGATATGCAGAGGCCTGAGAGTCACAAGGAGGAAAGGGGAGGATGATTTGAGTGCTTTCTGCATAAGAGTGGTAGGAGAACAAATGACCAATATTGTTCAAGGGTGGTAAAACAATATTTACTGTTGTTTGCAAAGCACTGAGGCACGATTTGCTGTGTTTGTTGAGGTCTTGATGTGCAGCTCACTGTAGCTGTCTGCTGCTCTCTGGTTGACTCTTGGAATTATTTGTGTGTTTCTCTGTGAGTTTCTAAAGTAAACTTTCAAATTAGTGGGATTTTTTTTCATTTTAGCTGTGTCCCACAAAGATACACATCACTCCATCAATACTCATTTAATTTTATCTGGCACAGAGTCATATTAAAATATTCCCATATTGGGCTGTAATTCTTTCTGTCTGGAACCCTTTGCCAAATCAGTTTGTACATCAACCATATTCTTCTGCATATATGTCAAGAAGTCAAACTGAACAGAACACAGCAGGAATTTAAGAGAGAAATATGTAGATACAATGTCATATATGCACCATACACAATTTTGCTGATGACATTGTTCATATATAACAGAAGTGTGAATACAATCAATAAATCTGACAGGTTCTCAGTATATAGAATCAACTGGGAGGGAAGTTAAAAATGATGCTCATTTATCTTCCACTCAAAATAAAAAATTGCATTTTGAATTTTTTTTTTTTGAATTTTGAAAAAAGAAAATCATTAAAAGGCTGATTTAATGCAGATACAATCTTTTACCCTCAGTTGCCTTACCTCTTTCACAAACGATATATACACCTTACTAAAGCCTTACTAGAAATCTTTAAATGATTAGATGGAGTTGCGCAGCCATTAGTTTGGAAAGATAAATTTCATAGAATAAAAAAAATATTTTATGTAAACAGAACATTAATGGAGAACTTGCGTTACCAAATTTCATTCTTTATTATTGGGTCACAAATATTCATATTTCATGTTGTTAGATGACACTATGGTCCATTTTTAATTTTGCTCTTAGGCCTCATCCACACGTCTGTTTGAGCGTTGGATAAATTAACACGCCCTGAACTCCCTGGGCATTTTTGCAGTGTTTTTTATCTGCGCTTGATGGGTGTTACACTGGCGTTAGTCTAATGCTGTTTAATGCCAGCCTGCAGCCCAGTGTGTAGTTCCATGTATTCACCTGTGGGGGCTGTAATTATTAAAGCTTATTAAAGATTAAACATCTTTTCTTAACTTCTTTTGATGCAGTGCTCCCACAGTGTGTGTAGTTTCGCATATTCTTGGACATTCTGATCTAACAAATTTAATTAGAAAGAGTTGAACATAGCACTGGAAATATTATTGGTGCAGCTTGATTCACTTACCAAGGTTGGGGGTTAAACCACAGTCTACTGCATAGGGAGAAATTGTATTACCCACCACACTACACCAATCACCATGTTTATTTTTCTTTGTTAACTTTGTAAACACCATATTTATTTTGATTTTTCTTGTAGGTGGCTATCTTGCCCACAGCTTGGCCATCATGACAGATGCTGCCCATTTGCTGACTGATTTTGGCAGCATGATGGTTAGTCTCTTCTCCCTCTGGATCTCCTCCCGACCTCCCACCAAAACCATGAACTTTGGCTGGCACAGATCAGGTGAGCAAATTAAAACAGGAATATATGAGTCTCTGTTCACATGCAACCCACATACTAAGTGCTTTAGCACTTTTCAGGAAAATCTCTGGAAAAATCATCCACATCTGAAACATACAATTAATTGCCATGGGAAATAAAGGCGACCTGACACCTGTATAAGAGAAGCTAATTGGCAGGTGCGAAAGATACATTGTGTTATAGTTAGAAAAGCTTGAATGATATTGATAGAGCTGTTGCTTTGTTGATTAGCCTAAATACAGAAATAATTTTAAACCAAACCAGTTTTTGCAGGGTGTGTTTAGTATTTTGGACCATATACTTTATGTACAGTAACCACCCCTTATTTTTATCTGAGAACCGAACTAATAATTGTCTGCTGAAACCCCCACACTATTGTGGAAACTGCAGACATCCTCCATATTTTTTTGCTTTTGTAATGTCTGGTCCTCATCAACCACGACCCTTGTCCTTGCACTGGTTGTTTGTTTGAGTTAGCAGGGCAATCAGACACCTGAACGGAGTGAGCCTCTGCCACCCCAAACATAAAAAACAGCAGGAGGATGAGGGAGTGTGGCAGGCAAGGCCTGGCCGTCACAGCCTTTTCATGGCAATATAGAATTTTTCATGCATTAGTGTGCAAAATTATCAAGAAAAAACGTAATTTGCTAATGTTGTAACATAAATTTTTATGTAAAATAATCATTTTTGGAACTGTCCAGAAAACACAAATAAAGCAATCTTGGGATGAAGAAATACCGCTGTGCTCAGAGGCGGGAGGTTTGGAATTTGACAATATTTAGGGTTTACACACTAAAATATGTATTTTCAGGCATTTTTTTTACCACATCGAAACTTCATGGGTTTCCACTATACACAGGTGCTCTTGGAATGTTTACTGTACACACTTATGCATGGTCTCATCTATGAACACACTTATAGTGGTACATTATTGGACAGGCTTCCTCAGGCACACAGAGCACTTGAGCTAAAAAACAACAAAAACATTTACAAACATATAGTAGAATGCATTATACAAGGCTTTCAGGATATGGACAAAATATTAGTGTAGAGATTATACTTCAGCATACAATGCATTTATTTTAAATTAAAATGGCTTAACATATGTTAATATTTCAAAATAAACCGTACAACATCAAACATTGGAACTAAACCACAAAACACAAAACTGTGTATTTGTTATGGCACAAAACCAATATATCTATCTTTTTTCAGCAGAAAAATTTTAAGCCTTGCTGAACATACTGAAGTTCTAAAGAGTTTTTCAGCTCAGTGTTGACTTTTAAATATACAGGGCAACCAGTGAGAACGGAGATCATATAGGCAAGCCATCTTAAGGGCATAGAGGCAGTAAGAATTAGTTATAATGAATTATGAATTATATTTCTAGTGTGAATACATGATGGAAAAATGTAATAAAATAAAAATGTAGAATATAGGACACGCATAATAAGATTTACCAAAATACCCAGTAACTCACCTGGAGTTTTATACCCAAGTCTAATAATTCAAACTTGTATGAAATCCTCTTCTCACTTCAGGAGGTATTTTGCTGGGATTTTCCTTTTTTCTTGAAAGTAGCTTGAAAATAGTGCTTATAGACATCTGTGATTGGTTCAGACGCATGGCAGTTAATATGTTGCAAATTATCTGTTGCTATAGAGGCTAAGATACATGTTTTTTGTTTCAAGTAAGAAAAACCTGATTTTCAGAAACACTTGGATAGAGATGTGTCAGATGGAGATCTCTGAAGTATTATTTACCAGTTTTACAAAAACAAAAACAATTTTGTTGGTGTCCATGTATCAGCTGCATTTATTTGGAAATGATTATGTCAGATCCCAGCACTTTGTCTGTCTGTATTTGATTTTAGATTGATCTTGCTTGTGTTCACAGAGATTTTGGGGGCGCTGATATCCGTAATGTCCATCTGGATCGTTACTGGGGTGTTGGTGTACCTTGCCATCGAGAGAATTGTGAAGAATGATTATGAAATCGAGGGTCACGTAATGCTCTTCACCTCAGGGTGTGCTGTTGTGGTCAACTTCATGTGAGTGAACAACATCAGGCAAATACATTCTCAAGACCACAAAACAGATGTTAGCAGATATTTTTAAAATATGTGATGATGTGTGATGGTGGTTTTGACTGCAGTATTTCTTGTGTAGAATGGCATACATCCTCCACCACTCTACGACCTTCCATGGTCATGGCTCCGGCTATCAGAAGATCGAAGAGAATGGAATGAGCCCTGTGAGCCATGGCCACTCCCACAGCCTTCTGGGTGGCCATGGTAACACCAGTGTCAGGGCTGCGTTTATCCATGTCTTGGGTGACCTCTTACAGAGCTTTGGGGTGATGGTGGCAGCCATCATAATATACTTTCGGGTAAATAAGCTCATTACACCTCAAGATATTGAATTATGGTTATAGTTTAAGCCAGTTCACTACAGGAGGTTTGTTTCCATAGAGTGACCTTGTCTCATTAGACAATATATGCATCTGATCTGTTGTTTAGGCACTCCTGCCTTAGACCTTCATATATTAACCATTTTACCTAAAACATAACTGCAATGTATCTGAACAGTTTAATTGGTTCCTTAATTGTTGTCCACTAAAAATGTGAGTTCCTCAGTTCACTTCTGAATGAACAGGCCGATTTTGTTGCTTGTGGGAACCTGTTTTTCTATGACTGTTTACACCAATAAGGGTATTCAACATCAGAACATGCTTTTTTCTTCTTGAACCTTTCTTTAGATTATGATCGGTTTTAACACCTATACACACATATACACTGTTTAAGTGTATAGCTGGTAAAACAGATATAAGCAATATTGATTTTGGCACATTCATGGATGCCAGACCATGGAGGGATTTGACCCAACACTATTTAAATAACTGGGGTGATGACCACATTTCCAGGGTGTTTCTCTCTTTAAACTGCACAGACTGCTGACCATTAGAAATGAAGAAACACAAAGTCAAACTCAGTGGCAGAACCAATCAAAATATCCATTCCAGTGGAGGAGCCTAGGGGCATCTCCCAGACAATAAAACCCTCCTTGTATTTGTTCAGTGAAAGGATAGTAACGGTCATGGTTTTGCCACACTGTGATCAATTTACTCTACTACACTACATTGAGATCTGATGTTCATCAGACATGTTTGGTGTTAATGTTTTAAATCTGAGCTGCAGTGAAATCTGCAGGGTCAAAACACACACTCACAGCATTTCTGAAGGCTTTTATTGGTTTATCACAATGCTGAAATTTTATTTTAGAAAGCCACTCAGTACATCAGTGGTCAGTTTCTGACCATGGGACCACTACAGTCTTAATATATTTGTGGTCTATTGTCAGCCCTATTGATATGCCTGATATATATGCCTGATGCAATACACAGTAACATGGGAGACTTCAGGGGACATGGGAGACTTCAGGGGACCACCTACTGTTGACCCAAGACTGCAGCAATGAATAGTTCAAACCAGTTGGCTTGATTAATGAGAAGAGCAAGGGTGTGTACACAGAGGAGGAACAACCACCAAAAAAAGAGATGGTTGTTGACTTCAGGAGAAAATACCAGGATCACTCCATTTAGTTACTTTTGAGTCTTACTCTAAAATATTCAAAAATAGATTTGAATGTAGCCTTCTTTCACAAACTCTACACAAAATGGTTCATAATGCAAAGTGAAAACCTTTTTCAGACATTTTTTTTAATGTATAAAGAACATATTCACACCCTTTGCTATGACACTCAAAACTGAGCTCAGGTGCAGTTTCCACTAATAATCCTTAAGATACTTCTACAATTTGAGCAACACTGATGGTCCCAAAGTATACATCTGGCCACCAAACTGAATAATAAGGGAAAGTCCTGGTCAGAAAGGTGACCAAGAGCCCAAGAACCACTTGTGGTGATCGGAGAACATCCCGAAGGTCAACCATACCTAACGCACTCCACCACTCAGGCATTTATGGTAGAGTGGCCATCCACTCCTCACTGTAAGGCACATAGCAGCCTGCTTGGAGGACTGTAAGAAGCTAAATCCTCTGATCTGATGAAACCAAAACAGGACTCTCTGGCCTGAACTCCAAGTTTCATGTCTGGATAAAAATAGGCACTGCTCATCACCTGGTTAACACCATCCCTACAAAAAAATGGTGGGGGCAGCATCATGCCTTGGGAATGTTTTCTGCAGCAGGAACTGGACATCTAGTCCACATAAAGGGTAAGTTGACATCAGCCAAATATAGCATGATTCTTCAAGAAAACATGCTCCAGAGTGCTCTGAAACTCAAACTTAGTGTGACTTCCAAAACGACAATGACCCACAGCAATGACCGAATGTCTTGACTGGCCAAATCAGAGTCTGGACTTGAATCCAATAGATTTAAAAATGACTGTCTGCTGACACTGGCCATCCAATCTTACTGGGCTTGAGAGGATGTGCAGGGAAAAAGTTGTAGAGGCATACTTGAGGCTGTGATTGCTGCCAAATGTGCTTCGACAAAATATTAAGCCTTGGGTGTGAATACTTATTAAACACTGGATTACAAGCATTTGTCAATAAAAAGTTGCTTTTGCCTTGTCATTATGGGGTATTATGTATGGATCTTTGTGGAAAAAATATACTCAAATCTATTTTAGAAAATGTATGTAATGTAACAAAATGTGGAAGTGGTGAAGGGGTGTGAATACTTTTTGGTGGCACTGTAAGTCTGTTGTAGACTACACCACACATTGCATCCACATAGCCACCAATACCATGAATAACACCATACATCCTTCCCACACCTTTTCTTTCCTTCTTCCTGGCAACAATTTCTGCAGCATCCAGGCCTCCAATGCCAGGATGGGGAAGTTTATCTCCCCAGGACACATATAACACACAAAATACCCACAAAAAAGAAAACTGTTACTGTAAATACTATGCAATTTTATCCTGTTGTCCTGTCCTGTAAATTACTGCTGCTTTTGTTGTTTGTTTGTTTTTGCACTCTGTCTTGCGCTCCTGTCCTGCCTGCACTTGTGCAGTCTTGTTTCTGTTTTTGTTCTTTGTGTTGCACCATGATCCTGAAGGAACATTCTTTTATTTCATTGTGTACTGTGTATATGGTTGAAATAACAACCACCTGCACATTACCACGTTGGTGTCACTATGCTGAAAATGGTCCATCATCCAAATAATATCAGTTATTGTGACGACCGCCCCATCCTCGGTCCGGCCGCCCCGTTCCTTTTCCCCTGAGTTTTAGTTCATGTCCCTTTACTTGTGTCTCTTTCCTCTCGGTCCCTTAGTTCCCTCGTTAGTCTCCACACCTGTCCCTCATTTGTCCCCCTATTTAAACCCAGCCGATCCCGCAGTTCTTTGAGTTTGTTTTT
>JBBMFX010353546.1:0-18416 GCA_037832545.1 Rhabdalestes septentrionalis
ATATAAATGAATAGATAGATGATCAATCTCAGCAGCAGAGGCAATTAAAATCTTCTTTTCAGCCTGGAACAGAACATTTCCCTGGTAGTCTAAGTTGAGAGACATAGCATTCAGTGAGACTCTGTGAAGTGTAAATATTTCTTACTGTTACCTAACTAAGCTACTCTTCAAAGTTCTTCAGATGAGTTATTGTCTCCACTCACTGGTCACTCTATCAAACATATCTGACCTACTGGTCCAGGCAGATGTAAAGTTGTTGATTCAGCACAGTCTGTGTTGGTCATCTGCTGGAATTTTACCAGTGGGCAGTTACTGGACATTCATGTTGATTTCACTCTCTCTGACATTACCACAGAATGCAACCCCCCCAACCCACCCACACACACACACACACACACACACCCCCACCCCCAAAAAAACCCAAAACAAAATGCTACACAAAAGGTTGTGCTTGATTTATTTGTACAATTGAATCCAGAATCACTGTACAGAGGGTCCTCAAATTAGGATGGAGATCCATTCCTACGTCAGTGAATTTTGGTGTATGTCGAAACACACCAAAGCCTAAGTCAATCACCTATCCTAACACACTTGTAACAACTAGAAACACAGCTTAGTCACAGAAAAAGGAAAATGCCATAAATATACTGTAGTTGTACACCGTACATTAGTTATAAGAAAAAAAAAACTATAAGAATAAATGTAAAAAAGGCCAAAATGTCATCAAACAAATCAACACAAATGAAACACTTGTTTAGATAAGCATACTCCCTCCCTTCCGCTGCATGCCACTAAATTATTTTGCCCATGTGAATGTTATAAACTTGAAACGCCATATGTCAAGACCTTCGTAACTCGAGGACCCCCTGTATTTTATTTCCACACAGGAAGGGTCTCTCTAAGCTAGCAATAGCTAATAGGTGAGAGTGAAGGGGGGAATATATTAATGATACATTTGATTTTATTTCTCCTACAAGTGTGTGGTGGTGTTAATCAGAAAACAAGTTAGAAGCAAAGGAAAAGGCATGAGATGGTATGGCAATAATTCTTGCTTAATATTAGCAGGAACATTAACTGACAAGAAAGACAAGGTCAGTTTTATTTTATGTTGCTTTTAAATTATCTGTTTTTGCCCTGCTGTTTTTCTTCTTGCATTAAAAACTGATGCGACTAAAGCGAGATTAAAGTGTTTAGAAACTGCCCTGATTTGGTGATATCAAGGCTATGTATATACTTATAAGAAATGGGAGATTTTAAAATGAGTTGCATTTTCCCAATTGCTTTTTGAATGCTTCCGGAAAATGTCTGTACGTAGCGTATCGAACTTGGTTGTTTATTATTCATTCTCTTTTCAAACACTTGCGAGTTCCCTTGGGGAATTGATTATTAGACTGGAGATCAAGTTCTTCAAGGCAAGATAAAACCATGTCTTTTATTTTTGCATTAGTAAACTTCAGGCCAATGCAAAGACGTAAGACAGAATGAGCAAAAGTCTGACCTACTGAACCACTATGGGCACCAAGATGAACAAATGTATTGGTTTTTTTCAAACAAAAAGACAAGCATGCGGCAGCAGCCTACAAACAACGATTTTTTTTTCAGTAGCACAGGTCAAACATGGATATCTGCACTACAGTATGTAGTACTTTAGTTTTTGTTGCTTTGACTCTGTGCACTGACATTGAGGAGCTGGCTAGGAGGTTAAAGCCAAGAATACACGCATGTATACTGAGAGCTAACAACCCTATATACAGACATTTATACACACTAATAGTGTGTATATATACCTAAACACACACACATCCATTTTCTACCCCTTTATCCCACACTCGGGGTTGAGGGGGGCTGGAGCCTATCCCAGTTGCTACGGGCGAAGGCGGGGTACACCCTGGACAGTCGCCAGCACGTCGCAGGGCCACACACTCACACCTAGGGACAATTTAGTGTGCTCAATCAACCTATCCCCAATCACGCATGTTTTTGGCTGTGGGAGGAAACCGGAGTTCCCGGAGGAAACCCACACGGTCACAGGGAGAACATGCAAACTCCACACAGAAAGACCCTGCGCCCGACCCAGGAGTCGAACCCTTTACCTTCTTGCTGTGATACAAAAGCGCTAACCCCTGCGCCAGCGTGCCGTCCCACACACAAGTCATCTTTTGTTTATCTTTTGCATTGTAGCCTGAAATGAAAACACCCACAAATAAATGGAATTTCTCTATCTGTATTAATGATAGTAATATATAAAACTATGAATAAATACATAAACAGAATCACTCACACTTGTAAAAGATGACCTGACTATGTAGAACCAACTTTTGCTTTAATTACTGCCTTTGCAATTGGTCTGCAATTGGTATGCTTCTCTAAAACTTTTAAAAATATTAGGGTGATGCACTCTCTTCTTTACAGAAATGGTCAAGCTCAGTCAAACTAAAATAGCACCATCGGTAAAATGCAGTCTACAAGCAAGTATGCAGATTTTCAATAGGATTTAAGGGTTTAGGCCTTGCAATGTGACTGTGTTAGTTTTGCCGTGTGCTTTGGGTTACCGTCAAGGTGTCAGGTAAACCCTCTTACCTTTGACAAATTTCTGGCAGAGAATTTGGTGGTATTTAGCCCCATTCATTTTGTCACATCAGGGATACCTCCACCTCAAAATGCGCACACACACAAACACATGCACACACACATTTTTATATATAGACGAATGTATGTATGAATATTTGCATGTGTGTTTGTTTGTTTCTTACAGCACATCTTCCATATACCCATGCATACTTAAATCCTCCCTATTAGTGTGCTTACTCAAAACATCTGAACAAATTTATGTGTTACATTCATTAAGGGGTAATACTGACACACACACACACACACATACGAAAAACATGAGTCTGAAAGCCTGCTTGTAAATGAACAATGAAAGAGTTGAAAATGGATTAATGAAAGCTGATAATGTATGAGTCTAGACTTGCACAAATTAATAGGCATAATTCAACAGCTGAAGGTGTTTCAATATTGTTCTGAATTGTCTAAACCATGCATTTAATTTGTAGACACCTTCACCAGCTGATTACAGATGGAAGCCTTTCTGAAGGCCGAGTGTTATCTGTGAAATATATGTAATGTAATTTGTTTTGTTCACATTCATCTTTTAATACAATATTAATGCTCATTTATATCAACTGGAAGAAATATAAACACGATCCAAAGCTTAAATACTTTAAACTTGAAGTGGAAAGAAGTATAACTCATCCCTTTGTTGATGCACTTCATTGATTGTGATTGTAGAATGTAAAATAATGGTGGTAGCTTTGTGCCAGGGCTACCACATTACATGACATGACATGACATTACATTACAGTCATTTAGCAGGCACAGTTATCCAAAGCGACGTACAGCATGAGGAAACACTCAAGTTTCAGGACAGTGTGACAACCAGAGGAGAGTGTTAAGATGTAGATGCTCTCTGAACAGTTGAGTAATCTGGAGGTTTTTCAAGAAACCACACATTTCTAATGCTAGTTACAAGCTTTAAATATAGCATATGGAATACCAACATATTCCCATAGAGAGCTAAATAGACATCAATTAAAATAATGATCGTTTCCCCCCCCAGTTTTTGACCAAATTTGGACAACTCTGATCTGAACTGAAGTCTGATAGTAATGATAGCCACTGAAAAATATGTTAATTGGAGTAAAATCAAACACATTTACAGCAAAAGATTTAGTGACATACTTCTAACTGAGCTTCCAGTGGCCCAGGGTGAAAGCCTCTCTGATGTTGATGGATGTGTGTAGATTAATTTAGCACCAATAAGGGGAGGCAGGAGCTGCCATTTTGAGGGCTGCAGAGGCTATGTCTGTATTTTCCTTTTCCCCCGTTAAGCTGACGCCTGGGTGTCAGAGGAAATCTCTTCCCTCTGCGGGGGACCTCAGGCACCTCTGATAACTCAGCCGTCAGCTTCTGTCGACTTCTCTGAAAGCTCTGCAGATCAAACCGAAATTTCAGGCGAGCTGTCGACTGCAGAAAGCGGTTGGGCTTGAGCCTGCACCATGTCAAGGTCTCTTTCTCTCTCCTTTTTTTCCCCCACCCTCTAACCTTAATGTGTTTGTTATAATAATAGGATTGCTATCTGATTTCTCCAGTCTCCAGTTATTCAAGGGGTCATGTCAACAGCATGTCGGTTGAAGACACTTAGAATTTAGCTTTATATTTCAGTTAAGATCAAGAATACATAATGAAGTTTTGCATCTGTGCTGCTCTGCCTTCTTTTCCATCCATGAATGAGCTATTCACTGTAAAAAAACTTGAAGGAAGGGAGAATTATTTCAACCAAAATAACACTTAAATATTTAGTCGACTAAATGTAAATATTTTCCAATAATAGGATTTTTCTTTGTCATTTGCTTTCAGTGGGTAACTATAGCTTGTGTTTTCATACCAGAACCAAAAAATGTAGTACTGGAATTTGGTAAATTTTTCCGGCAATGATGTGATGAAAAAATTTAATTGTTGTTGATGCTTTGCTCCAACTGACAAAAAGCTTTCCCTAAAATATTAAAATTAAACATAATTCAAAACTTTGTATGAAATGGTGCTACCATTTGATTGTGGATGTGCAGGACATGTTTCCATAGCAGTAAATTTTATAAGCCAATAAAAACAATATATTCTAATCCTTCTGCTACGAAAGCAGAGGATGTAGATCAGCAAGCTAAAAATAATAAAGCGACAGCAGTCCAGACTTTCATTCAGAAACAGCGCTATGAGCTTTACATTATTTTCATCTAGATTTTATTTTGAGTTGCATATGAACCTTTCCTGCTGACATATACATAGATAAGAGTTTAATTCCAAACTTCAGTATATTCTTTAGCAAAATGATATATACATGTACAATGCTAAATGCTAATGTATCTAAAAATGTCTTCTTTGTAATATAATTTTAATATATTTATATGTCTAAAACCCCCAGCTATTTTTATAAAGAAAAAAGTGAAGAAAATGTTTTTTGAATGAAACATTTTGATTTGCGCAAGTGTTGCTGCCCTGTTTAGAGCACAGGAAGGAACAGGGACGTGCTTTTTAAATTGTTATTTCTTCGGAGACATACTGCTGAAAGGATTATTGTGCTTCGGAGTTGTTGTCGGAGATCTGCTCAGGTCTTACAGTGTAACAGAAGTAAAGTAATTAATCCTAGTTTCTACAAGAACTAATCAGAAATCACATTGTAGTTGGAGCGCAGCTATTTCGAATTTGCAACAGAATTCTTACAATAACTACAAGACACTGTGCATATGTCACATATTTTAGTACAAGTTATTGCTAATGATTGTATTTAGCAGAAAATGTTATGTCTGGGAATCTACTCATTGTTTTGGGTGTTAAATTTGAACAGTTTAGGCAGTGAAGTTTGGAGAGATAAACGTAATATGTAAGGTTGGGATATCTGTAAGTAAATGGCATCAGCCTAAGCAGAACATGGTTTTTAATACTGTAGTTACTTGTAGTGCTTTGTGTTTGGAATATAACTGCTATTTTCAGAAGGTAACACACATGAATATTTATACACACATTACATTTTTTTTTTTACTTCCCTGATAATTGCTAATTGCCATGACTGGTTTGTCTTCCATGTAATAAAAAGGAAGAAAGTGCTTTCATTGTGCCACAGATGCATGCCAAGTATCTGCATATGAAGCAGGTAAACCGTGTAAATAGGCGGTTGCAGCGTGTGAAGCGCTCTTTGTGCTTCTGCTACAGCGAGAGCTATGCATAATTTTATGCAATTTTCATTTGTGCTTCATTTCTGCCAATTTGATCTGATGATTGCATATCTAAGCATGTGGAATTGGATAGGCTAGATTTATGCAACAAAATTGGAATGCCCCTTAGAGACAGAAACAGATAGTGAGACATTCTGAGAATTATTTTTGTACATTTCCAGCCCTCGAAATGGATTGCACCATTAAAGGCTCTTGTACAAAAGGTGATTTATAGTGACTTATGCAGAAAGTATGTTGCTTGTAGAGGTCAGCACTATGATGATACATGTTATTATTCTGAAATATTACAGGGACAGCATGCTGCAATGAGAATTCATCTGTACTTAAAGAATCCTGGCCAGCTTCATTCTGTTTCAACTTTTTGCCCCCAATTTTCTCTCCAATTTAGTTGTGTCCAGTTCCATTCCACTCCACCAGTCACTTGATAGAACCAGCACTGTGTAAGTGAAGGCGAGCAATTACTTCTTTCAAATCATACAAAACACAACCGCATCTTTTCAAACTGCCACTAACGCAGCGTCATTGGACAGATCAGCACACAAGAGGAGCTGACAATTCAGTTACATCAGTTAACAGATGCCCATGCTGGCTAGAGCCACTCTGAGTAGTGGGTGGAAGAGCCATCCCTCCCAGTCAGAGAGAGCTGAGGAACTTGGTAGACCCAGTCTGTTACAAAAAATCAAACATTTAAAGAATGAAATAAAAAGGTAAAATTTGGGCACCCGGGGTCAAAGGATTTTCTATAGTGGAAATACATCCTACATTTACATTCGTGCTGGAGGTAGGATTTGAACCCAAGACCTGATGGTCCTCATGGTCCAGAGGCTAGTATTCTACCCACTGAGTTACCTCCACCCAGTCCAGTCCAGTCCAGTTCTGTCCTGTCCTCTACACAAAATTTTTTATTAAAAAAACGAGCAATTTTAATCAAATTTAACATACTGGGAAAACTGAAAAATAATATTGTACAACCATTTGAACATGTTATATGCATAGTTTCATTTTTTCCCAATAAGAATAAATTTTGCACTAAAATTTGCAGGAAAATGCCAAATGAGGAATTCACTTACCTAATTATGGAGAGTGCATGTTTACATTCACGTTTGAGTATGAAAATATTCCATGTGTTTCATTTGTGCGCAGATGCATGTATGAGAACAATCCAACATTTATGCTTTGAATGTTTGATGGCCACTTCGGGATGCTTCAGTCTGTCCGCAGTAAGAGGAGGGAGAAGGGGATTAATCATGACCATCATCATCGTTTGAAGTTCATTAAAGCAATGATTATGTATACCTCCACAGAGCAATGAACTGTCTTACTGAGCAGAGCAGGCTCGTCAGAGTCTTATGTCCTCTTTCTAAGGGCTGGCCAGTGCGAGTAAAACTGGTTAATACAGGATTAAATTTGTGTGTGAGACAGGGTATGAAAACATAAATCTGTGTGCCAGATGTGGCCCTGTTTTCTCTTTGGAGAGTCTGTGATCAAACCCAGACATCTGGGTGTATACCATCATGGTAAAGTGTGTGGGGCTTATGAGATGGACACACCCAAGCTTACAGAACTGGCCGTTTGAACTGAAAGAGCTTATAAATTCTAGGGTTTGTGATTTTCCAAGGTTAATTTGTTGTCATGGTAAGCAATGCAAACATTACATTGGAGAACCTGATTGTTGTGACTTTTCTATTAAAAAACAAATAAAACATGAAAAGAAACAGAGAGATTTTCTGTTTTCTAGAATTTTGCCACAGGGCCAATCTCATCAACCAAAACCCTCATCCCCACATAATGTAAAGCCACAAGAGAAGTGGTTTGCTGAGCTACAATTGATCCCCTCTGTGACTGGAAATGGGTTTTGTGTGCATTTTTATTCACTTCGAGGTGGCTTTGAGGAAACCTGTGCAGTTAAAGTTTTTCTGAAAAGGAAACTGTGTACAGAGATGACAAAGCATTGATTTTGTTTGCTCTATTTTATATCAGTATGTTTTTGCAGTGGGTCTGGCTTACACCATTTATTTTCATTTTGTAGCACAGTGAAGAAAATGACAAAAAAGCAAGGCAGTGTTAAACTGAGAATTTTTGAACAGGAAAATGTTCTGATCTTCAGTACATTTAAAAATCTGAAACATTTGCCTGTTATGAATAAATCAACACTGTCCAATATTTACTGCTAAACAAATGGATAATGTGTTGTAAACAGCTGATTCTTTTGATTTTTGCCTTCATCAAGAATGATTGAAACATCACCAGTTTAATGTTTACTGGCAACTGTTTGCTGCAGCTATAAAACCACTAAAATAACTGTCAAATGTTGAAATATAGTGCTAATTTTCAGCACATGTAAAGAAATCATACCACATAAAAACATGCGTACATTTGACATGTAGAAGACACTACATTCATGGAAACCCAGAAAAATCTAAAGAAACCTGTGGAAAAGATGACAGTGGGACAGATGGAAGGATGTGGAAACGGACAGCTTTTGTCTACTTGAACCAATGATTAATAAAAGAGAATCTAGCAGTCAGATGCAGATTGACACTTGGCTTAAAAAGGATGAAGGATCTTGATATGTAATGATGTGTCTCTATAGCCAAAGGTCAGAACTGTCCAGGCTACGGTGTTCTCTGTGGTCCATTTGAAAAACAGGGTGATACAAAACAATATTGATGCCTTTGAGCTTGTAGACTTTTGTGGGTCTTGAACATCTCAAGCCTCACCTCAACTCAAAGAGCTACATGTTATGCTTTGTCTTAAAATCAAATTACTATTTTGTTTTTTCAAAAAAAGTACAATTGTGCTATTGCCTCTCTTTATGGTTTGTCTGTGTGATCTACGAGTGCAAGCTTTCTGTTTATGTTTGTTTCTAATTAAGCTGGATCAGACTTTTCTCAGTACTCTGTAAAGTTTGTCTAACAGGTGGTGGAGCACAGATAAGTAAAGTCTCTGAACCATACAGCCTTGCAGTGGAATATCTGGGTGCAGACTTGCTGATATTTGATAAACATTATTTAATTCATATTTGCTCACAATGCTGGATTAGACTGTATGGAGATTAATATAGCATCCTTGTCAGCAATAATTTCTGTGCACACCTGGTACCAATGTACATTTTAAGTGATTTGACCATAAGTGGACATGCATAAGTGCATTTCTACTCTGTGGGTCAGTCTCCTAGTTTGTGTTCATGTATAAGTTATTACAAACATTGAAATCACATTTGTTAATGAGCCTTATAGGGGAGGAATAAAGATAGAAGTTATGTAAGAGCGTCAATCTCTTTTTGGAGTACACAACCGGTAACCTTCATTGCTGTCTGGGCAGCATTGAGATATTTTTTATGAGGAAATATCTCTGAAGACCTGCAAAGCTTGTTTAAGTAACTGGATCATCTTTGTCCAAAATGCACTCACACCTGGACCCCATTCTCACCTGAATTTAACACTTTCTAGGATCAGACCACCCAGGAACAAATGTCATGCGTAAAAGAGGCCTCACATGATACATCCAGAAATGTATAGTTTCCTGTTATCCAGCATGTCTTTTAAAATCAAAAGCCTTGAACCACTATGTCCCCCTATATCTGCAGTAATAGCTACTAATTATCTGGGGAGATTTTACATTTGATGCTGGAGCATTGCTTTGTAGATTGGATTGCATTCAGCTAGAAGGGCATTGGTGAGGTCAAGTTCTGATACTGGATGATTAGCTACACTAATTTCACTTCAGCTCTTACCTATCAAACGTAAAGGCATGCTGCAATTTCTAATGAATGCTTTATTTGATTTTAATAGAAGTGTTCTGTACTGTCTTGTTTTACATGGAGAAAAGTAAAACAGTTTACATGCACCACACATTAAGTAAGGGGTTACAAAGATATTTATTTATTTATTTTTGAATATTGTAGCAAGAAATGTTAATACTCAGCTAAATTACATCAAGGGCAATGGACAAGCATCTTCAGAACGTCACAGGAGCTTTGAATATTTTGCCTAAAATTTCTTCTGTAATCCCACCGAGCAACAAATTAGGAGAATAGAGGCGTGAAGCCAATCGAAAACGTACTCAAAGAGCACAGAAGCTGAATTCCCCCACTGTTTAATCTTTGCTGTATTAATTGATGTGCACAATGGCCTCTAATCTTGTAATCGCTACAGCTTTGCAATGCTGCATCTTTATTTGACCAGATATGGACTAATGAATGATTTAGCCCCATGGTCCTTGGCCCTGGAGAAGAGGTGATGAATGTGTGAGTGGAGGAAGGTTTTGTCTGTGGAGGACCCTGTGGTGTCAGAGACAGCTGGAGCATCTGGTGCGCCCAGAGTGTGTGTCATTAGCTCATCGTGCCGCAGTTCCCACTGTAATCAGCTATTGACAACCCGCAGAGAGCCACTTGCCTTGTGGAGAGCAGATCTCCACTCCCCTGCCCCTGTGTCAGCGAGGCTTCAGGAGCTGAGAACATGTGTGTATGTGATTGAAATAGACAGAAGGGTGTGTGTGTGTGTGTGTGTGTGTGTGTATGAGCGTGTGAGAGGAAGAGAGACAGAGAGTGTTTTGTATTTGTATTTCTACATTATAAGGATAAAATATTTAATGGAATGTTTTGATTAAAAACATAAATCATCCATTTTTGTGTAGCCGCTTACTCCTTACTGGGATCGTGGTTATCTGGAGCCTATCCTTAGACCAAGTGGTGTGAGGCAGGGACTCATTAACGTATCATTACTTCAACAAATGCACATTACAGAACATGTTATTCAAAATTTTGTGCTGAAATGTTTCATACTGTAGGTGAATGCCGATAGCAGTTTGTGTGTAAGTGGTTTTACTTATATTGGTAGAGGTGTTCTTGCTTGAATGACTGTATTATGCAAATGTTCCTACCATTACAATAACTAACAGAAACCTTGATCTTTTAAGCAAAAAATGGCTTCACTGTACCATGAAGAAAACTCAGTTTTGATGTCCCATTAGTCAACTATCAGCTAAGAATATTAAGAATTGATTTCATACTTGGCCTTCCATGTCTCACTGGCTGCTATTTTCTTCCCCCAAATATAATTTTTTTTTTCCTGTATCGATCCACACCTGAAAGGAAACCTGTGAGTGGTTATGCAGTAGAGAGATAGGCTTAATGGAAAATGTGTCTGTGCACTCCACATGTCATTTGATTGAACCTGCATTTGCAGTGTCCTCAGGCCTTCACTTTCCTGTGAATTAGAACACAGAGAGAGTTGCGACTTATTAAAATCAGCAAGGCATGTCACTCTTTGCCCGGGTGAGCAATTTGTCACGCAACTGGCGTTACAAGGGTTCAACCCGAGTACTCTTTCTGTGTGAGTGAAACGCTGGATGGAATCGGACCCCAAAAGAAACTAAACTGCTTTCTTGTGTGGTTGTGCTTCCTTTGAGACTTTGTTAATGTGGTCTCCGTGCATAAACTTCTTTTTGTTGTGAGGAGCATTCTGCCAGAAGATACTGTTGCCTGGAGCAGCTCCCCAGAGTAATTTGCACTGACTTAGCTGTTGTGATGCCATATGCGGAGATAAGATGGCGCACTCAGGATGAATAGTGCATGAAGGGAACCCCAGGGTTTAGACAGAGCTGGCGAGGGTTCTTGTTTTCACCAACATATGGCGCCTGTAGTTTTTACAGATCATTTCTTTTACTTGGCTGTCGCTGGAAGTCATTGACATGTAAAGCATCAAAGGCTGTTCACCTTAGTACATCTTATTGGTAGCAGATTTCCATGCTATTGTCTTTCCAAGATTCTTATTGATCACATATTTACAAAGGCCCTTTTATTTGTGGGCTCGCAAGTCCATATGGTCTACACTACTGAGCTGTTTTGATGACTAAGCCTTGGGGTAGGGGTGAGATGTGGGTTTGATCCTAGTCAGATGGAATTCTGCCATGCTATTCTGCCTTACTTTACCCAAGGTTGTTCCAGGCTGATGGCCCCAGCTTAATGAAAATGGTAAACCAGTAGGCCTATACCACAATTAAAATTTGTGTAATTTTTTGTGATAAATCTATGGTAAAATGTAGGGGTAATTTTTACAGTTCAATAATTTACTGTTTGTCAGTGGAGCAACTTATTAAGTGTCCTCAGGGGGAGTTGTATTGTAGAGACCTGCCGGTTATAGCAGACAGTGAACAGCGACTGAGCTCAACAGCCTCTTTTAATTAAATATTTACAGTAATAAAAATACAGGGCCTTAAGAAGAACAAAATGACAAACATGGTAAATATGAACACTTGAACAATAAATGATAAACTTATTTTCCCTGAAACAATAAACAATATGGTCCTACACTCTCTGTCATCTAAAATGAATGAAATGTACAACATGAATCAATTATATTTCAGAAATTCTCCAGACGGTTAAGGCATTGTATTTAAAGTGACCCTCGTCTATGGAAACCACAGAGCTTGCACTCGAGTGCTGAGGATGGAAGGCATGGCATTCTTGAATTTTTAAGGCTGCGTTAAGATCTCAAATGTTTGAACATGTTAAAACGGTACTGAACTGGTTACAAATGTAACCAAGCAGCTTTCTCCACTCCATGATGATTTGAGTGTGACATCATTGTGTGTGATGCAGGAAAATGTCTGAAAGAATAATTAGAGGAACCGATAACACCTGTGGTAAACGATTCCGGTGCTTCACAAAATTTTAAACGGTTCTAAATCGGAACTGGGTTTCAATTCTGCTGTTAATGAACAATTCAAGGTTGATTACCTTCAAATATGCATCATAATTAGCTGTAAATAATACAGTTAGTATTCAGTTACCATAAAGCTTCCAAGGAAATGTGTCCTACATCCAAAAATGTGCAACAGGTCTCTAGCTATAGCTCTTTATCTCCCAGGTCTACAGGCCTCTCTTTTCGTTAAAATGCTTTTTTATAATGCTCACATATTTTGATGCTTTTCCTGAGTTTAAGTCAAGCCTAGGCTCCCTGAGAGCTGCCAAATGCAATGCAGACCTGCTGGTCCTATTAATCACTTCCTCTACAGTAGAGGGTTCATTAGGAAGCTATTCCCATAATGGGGCAGGGGAGCCGCCGCTAGTTACCACAGCCAGGCAGGGCAGAGGGAGCAAGATCGATCCTTCAGGTGCAAGCTCCCATGGGAAGGGACCAGGAGCAAGCAGACTTTCTGCAGAGAGAGTCTCAGGCCAAGGACAGTAAAACATGGCAGGATCCCGTTGGGAAATGAACTAAAGTCTTCATTTGTTCAGAAGGCTCCATAGCTCATCCAGCCACAATATGCGGGTCACAGTGGGCAGAGCAAAAGGGAAAGCGCACACCAGGCGAGTAGTGACAAATTAATCTAATCTGGTAATGCGAATGTCTTAGTGACAAATGTCTTCAGTGCACCTGAGTGAATGTAAGTAATTATACGCAAATGAAGCTGTCAGGTGGTGCCGAGGGCCTGTCATTTGTGCTGGTATCAGTGCGACTATTTCCATGGCGAGTAGAAGCCATTGACTCCTCCGAGACAAATGAGCCGAGAACATGGTAGCTTGCCGATAGAAGTTGAGATGTGGCATTTAATGTAAAGCAATGTCCCTCTTCTCTCACATGTAAGTATTAACTATAGAAGGAGAGGCTCTGCCTATACTTAGCACATTAAATCTGTACATTTAGACAAATTTCCTGTCTGAGGGGTCCTAGTGACAGACCGCAGCTTTGCTTTTCTGTAAAACCTCTCATTGCTGGGAACTACACCCTGGATTCTGCAGGACGAATGCTCATTAGCCGACACATTCTTCTAACACTTCTTTAACAGTACCTGTAGTTACGCTGTAGAGGCTTTCCCCACATAATATCAGTGTTCTAGTGGACTAAATAAATATTTTTAACATTATAATAATGAGAATAATAATACATTTTTATTTGAAATGCGCTTTTCCAAACACTCAAGGTCACGTTACATACAAAATATTAAGAGAACATGCATACGAGCAGAACACTCCAAAATAAAATGTATGTTGAAAAAGTTCATTTGAACAGGTGAGTTTGGAGTCTAGATGTAACGAGAGGAAAAGAAGTGATGTTTCTTATGTCAGATGGTAGAGAATTCCAGAGCTGAGGAGCAGAGCAGCTGAAAGCCCTGCTCCCCATGGTGATGAGATGGGAAGTAGGCAGAGAGAGATAAATAGAGGAGGAGGATCTGAGGCAGCGAGATGGAGTGGTAATCTGAGCCAAATCAGACAAATATGTGAATGGCCTTAAATGTGTACTGCTGCAGGATGGGAGCGATGTGG
Source organism: Rhabdalestes septentrionalis (assembly GCA_037832545.1). Taxonomy (NCBI): domain Eukaryota; kingdom Metazoa; phylum Chordata; class Actinopteri; order Characiformes; family Alestidae; genus Rhabdalestes; species Rhabdalestes septentrionalis. The sequence continues at coordinate 14,065 of JBBMFX010353546.1, forward strand.
AGGATGGAAGGGGTCCTGGTGAGAACATGAGCAGGAGAGTTCTGAACAAGTTGGAGCTTATGGCTGGATTTTTGAATAAATTACAGTAATCGATCTGGGAAGTTTATGGACAAGTATGGCAGTTGCGTGTGGGGTGAGAGAAGGTTGGATATGATTGATGTTGCGTAGATGGAAGTATGCAGTGGTTCAGCTGTGCATCATCTGTGCATCTGTGGTTCCCAGTCTCCCAAATGGCCTCAAACTACACAAGATTCTGCCCGTTGGCTAAAGAGAGTGTAGGCATTGGTAAGGAGGGATTGATTTCTACATGCCATTCACTGAGGGGCTCTGGCAATCTTTTGAGGGCAGCCAAATCAGCCACAGCTCCACTAAACTGAATTGCTGTCTCCAGCCTACCTGGAGGTGACGAATACTGGCTCTCGGCTTGTTAGAATTGTTGAGCTCTTTGTAAAGGGTATGGCAGAATGCTACATGATTTTTGTTGACTTGTTTGTTGTACACATTTTGCCATTAGTGGGAGGTCAGTTCAAGATTAGATTATTTGTAGAACTGAGAAGGGAATTCTTAAATAGTTAGTTGAATAGTATTAGAAACCCTGGATAAGACGATTAGGGGCAATAAGAGAAAAGCAAATTACAGACAGTCCTAGTGACACTTCTCACCAATAGGTTTGGCAAACATATTGACATATTAAGAACCCAAGTTGAACTCTTTAATTAACACCTGGCCATGACAATATAATTGTTCTAGTTCAAAATAACAACTAGAGTAGTTACTTGTCAAAAAGTGTGACTAGTATGTTTACATTATTAGTAGTTCTTTTCAACATAATACACTCAAATTATGGAAAAATAACTTTCTGTCCATGTTAATTTTCCGCTGGAAAGATAAGATGAGCTTGTCAGCCATAGTCGTGAAAAAAAAACCAAAAAAACCTTTTCACGTGTCACGGATAGCACAGTCACTGTATGTTATCAGACTTGGTAAATTGGAGTAAGTTTTTTATTAGAATAATCTCTCAGTGATTTGCATTTGGTTCGGGATATTTCTGTAAATGCCTATGCAAGCAGCAAACGTTCCTTTGGGCTTATTATGGGCTTTAAGGGCGTGCTGGCCTATTTAATAAATTGCAACAGCAAATTAAATTGCAACAGCTACCTCTTTGTGCTTTATTCAGTTATTCCATGCCGTTTGTGTGTTTGAAGTACAACATGCCTAAGTATGTACAAATTCTACAGACATTAACAACTTGTCCCCAGACATAAGCATCTTAGTTACAACTGTATAGATGTTTAATTCTGAGAAAAAATCTGAGATCAATTCCTTCTCAGGAACAAAAGGTGCCTTATGTTCATTATTGCTGGTCTATTCAGATTTTAAACAGGTTGTATTACTGTGGAATCCTGAGCTAACGTAGATTTGGTCTTTGATATAGTAGTAATAGCAACAGGTATAAACACTCATGCCATGGCTTATAACCAAGTAAACTCTGGAGAAGTTTAAATAAATAGAAAGCTGCAGTACCTCACTTGCCAACTTTGTGTGTCATTATCTAGAGATTCATATGTGGAGAATGTAGCCTATTTGAAAATGCATTGAATAATGGGAATTAAGCCAACGCCACTCCGTTCTGCATAAGTGCTTTCTCCGAAAAAAGTGATGAGCCAGACAGAGAGAAGAAAGCATGGGAAAAAAGAACACATTGATGACTTTTATACATCTTCTCTGCAGTCGATCAACAGAAGAATGAGTGTGTCAATTGTGAAGAGACAAATGTGAGAACGATTGATGCCAATCTACCAGCCACCTGAGCATTCACATATAACAATCCCTCTGAGAGGAGGGTCTATAGACCAGTCTCCTGAGCTAAGATGCTTCCACTGCTGTTCTGAAAGGACTAGAGCTGATTGAATCCTGTTTATAAAACCTTTGGGTCCCTCTCTGACTGTTTGTGTGGGGTCACCTGATTGGATCTCTGGAGGTCAAGCTGAGTGAATTCCGCAAAGGACTCAATCAGGGCTTCTGATTGGTGAACTTAACCTCCCTGACCTCACCTTAATGAGCAGGGCTGTAGATGCAGACACTATCTTCGGCTGTTCCACATGCGCTGCGCACAAGAAACCAAACGTGGATGATAGTGGACAAACGAAGGCACAGAGAAAGAATTTCAGATCTTCACCAACAAAAAGAACAAATGAAATTAGGATACAGAAGGGGGAATGTGGTTAGATTAGCAGAGCTAGCATTATGCCCCGTGTGAACACCAAATCCAACATTTGAAAACAGTATCGAGTGAGACCTTATAAAACTGCCTGTGGGAGTGACGGTCAAATCTGGAAATGGTCGGCTGCACATTAATCAAAAATGTTATGAAAAAATAAATGAAATGAAGTTGCACTAGAACTTTGCCTTTCAGAGGCGTATAATGTCATACAGCATTCTCTCCATTAGCAAAACATTGCACGTTTGGTTCATCCTGGCATATACATTGTGCAGTATATTAAATGGGACATATTATGCAAAAGTCACTTTTTGCATTCTTTGTCATTTCCATTTGGGTCTCTACTGCAAAAAATCCATCAATTTTCTGTGAATAAATTGAAAGATTTTGGTGTCAGGAATCATGTGCTCCTATGATTCGTTTGGATGGCTCCCTTATCCTGACGTCAGGATGAAGAAATCTATGCATAGAACCACCGCATACCTGTCGAGCCCCCACACACTAGATTAGTTGAATATCTGCTGGTTTTATGAGCAGGCATAAGACGCCGAGCACTATGGCTACAGGCAAATGCAAGTCACCATAAAGTGTTGTTTTCATTTCGCTGTGGGTCCGACTTGGGATCGAACATATAGGGCTGGATAGTGCCTTTGTTTCCTGCTATCTTCATGTGTAGTAAATGCACATCATTAGCATGGGATAGGTGGGGCTTGGCCAGCAACAGCTTATTTAGTCAAAGTAACAGAGCCCTTAAACCGCTCATTTTGAAAGGGACTGAAACTGTCAAAAATAGAGCTGGTGAGATCTTTTTATGTGAGAGTGATTTTGTGCACAGAACTTCATGAACATGTTTTGTATAGCCCATAGACCTATTATAACTTGTTTAAAAAAAGATATAATATGTCCCTATTAAGTATATTAAATTCTGCACAGTCACGGTGCCCTGGAAAAGTAAGCTAAACTTTCAATTTGCATCAGCATTGCTACTGTGAAGTTCTAGCTTAAAAGCCAGCAAATGCCTTAAAGGTCCCCTTTATTCTTCTTCCCTCTGTCACATTTCTACAGTTTTTACGCTACCTGGAGGCTGTTTTACTGAGTAGTACCTGATGGCTTGTAGTGGGCTGAAACTTTTCTAGAGTTAGTATACAGCGAGGAAAGATGAAAGAGTCCATCCTGACTATTTGATCAGGGCTGCCAGTAAGTATAGTGTGGAGAAAGGGAAAGGGCTGATTTCCTCTGGGCTCTTTGAAACAATATTCCGGCCCACTCTGGGGATCTCTACAGCCTCTGAATCCAAACACATAGGCTGACTCTGTCCTTCAGATGCTATTGGGTTTATAGATGTGTTTGTGTTTGTTTGTATGTTTGAGTTTGACAATTATATAGACAGACCAAGTATGACAAAGAAAAATATGCCATTTTTGCATTCAAAATGAAATAAAGCATATCACAATTTAATAAACAGGGACGCTATCATAAGACCAAAGGACTGGTTGCTGTTGTTTTTCACTTATTTTATATATTCTCAGTGTACAAAGAAAACCATCTCCATGAAAAATGTTGCAAGTTTTCCATTGTATTACATTGTTTACATAATACATACACCAATAGAAATGCTCCAAGTGGCTTAGAATACAACATAAAAAAAAGACAGTAAAAGGAAACTGTTTTTGCCTTTGCCTGTAAAGTTCCCATTTTGGAAATACTTTATTATTACAAAGTCACAATATGTTCGATAGAACAATATGGTCTTCCACTTTAATCCTTTAAATGCTGTATGCTGCTTGCAAAATGTTCTTTTGCCAACCTTATGCATGTTTATTTGGACTGGAACAGTAACAATGGGACTCTGATTGATCAGTTTTTTATACAGCTGTACAGTGCAAAAATTATGCTTTAAACTTCTATGTGTCATCACAGTCTGTCAGTTTCTGACTTAGATCGTAAGATGGCATTAAAATGTTTCAAACTGGACAAATAATGGTTTCTGACCACTAAATTCTCTCTCACTTCCAAACACAGAAGCACACACACACACACACACACACACACACACACACACACACACACACACACACACACACACTCACACACACGCACAGACACACACGCACACGCGCACAAGCACACA
>JBBMFX010354620.1:0-18403 GCA_037832545.1 Rhabdalestes septentrionalis
TACAGCTTTAAGAAGCTGTGCGCGCTCCCGCGGACGGCAATCAAGTTCTGGCAGACGATCACTTTTTGGCACAACACTGGCTCCTCTGTGGGAGCCGTGCCAGAAGAAACGGCTCTCTGAAAAAGCCGAACTTTCCATCACTAGTAAACTAACGAGTGAAGCTGTTATTGTATTAACTGGAACAGCAGCACCCGCTGCCAATAGCCACGACCGTCCAAAATCAGTTCCATGAAAATTACTCAATCTCGTGAATTTACAGAACATTCACTCGGTCCGGATCCGGACCGCGGTCCGCCATTTGGTAATGCCTGCTATAATCTATACAAATTGTTGATCACAGAAAAAGACACACTGATTTGCCCAAGTGGTTTGATCATAGCCACTGAACTGATCCTACTAGACCACATACTACACAATGCTTATGGATCTACAGTGCCTGTAGGTTTGTTTGTAGGCTCACAAGGAACCAACATGCCAGAGTAATTTGTTCGAGCAAGCACTCAGTTATTGATTCTGGATCATCCCGTAATCTTGAAAATCCATTACATTGTGGTTCATGAGTTTATGACAGTAACTACTATTTTTGTTTCTGCACTTGTAAAAGCGGCATGAAGCTTCTATGAGAATGAAATGAAGACTGATTGTCTTTTGTAGTCAGGTTTGATGGTAGTTTGTGTTTGTATTTCCAGACATAAATATCTACAGATTATGTAAGTAATTGCATCAACAAAATGCACTTTTTTTGCAGACACTACAAACTTGCCTAGTTTCCCAAAACCCTTGTAAACGGAATCAACACAGCTGGAGTTACTTCACACAGTCTACACACATATATCTGGATCTACTGTCTGTGTTTTGTAAACCATGTCGCAGTGATGAAAAGCACTCTTTAAGATTCCTGAGCAAACATCGAATCATTTATCATATGTGATACATCACTGCCACAGAATAGATTCCACAGAATATGTCCTGATATGGTTTAGCATTCGCTGAATGATTAGCTGAATACCTTACCGGTTCACTTTCAATTTAAAATAGTGCCTAATATCTGTACTGGCGCAATATTAGATGTCTTATGGTGGATATGTCCCAGATCATGAAGCCTCTCATGGTATTAGTAATTTTGAAGCAGATTCCTCTCATATAATGTAAATTAGTGTAAAAGGTCATTCATTCTGGAACATTTATACCCTCGTATTGGTCTATTTCTCATAATCAAATGTAGGAACATATTGACAAGCAAAACTTTTTTTGCTTTTTAATTCAATTTCCCAATGACTGTTTAAAAGAACATACTGGAAAAAAAACATTAAATATGGCAAAAAACATATTTAGATGCCACGTTTTATGTTTTTCTAACATGAGCACTAATTGCCCCCCTCTCTTTGGGTGGGTAGAATGGCCTCTTCCCCACCGCTAAGTGCAGTGCTAACCAATGGGGTTGTCGGGTAGTTGATGTGACAGAATTGCAAATTAATGTTCTCCTCCAAGCACATGAAAGCTGTCAATGATGTTGCATTAGCGACAGTTTGAAAGAATACAAGCTTTCACCTTCTCAGTGTGATGGTGGTGTCCAAGTTAAACTCCCCTGGCCTAGACTAACCACTTTTCAAATAAGATGTAAAGAACATGTCCACTGTCTCAAAATCTCCACATTCTACTGCCCTAATTCAGACTTTTCTTTGAGATATATGTCCAAACCAAAGACCATTCAAAAGGCTCATATTTTAGACAGAACCCAGGTAGCATGCAAAGTCAGGGGTGTTTCACAACACTAAAAAAGCATAGAACAGGCATAGAAAGAACTTTCTTGCCAAGTTAACTCACAAGAATGAACTTGCGAGAACATAATTTGTGCAACAGCCCAGGTGATAAACGAATACTAGACTAAAAGCTATCACGAATGTTATACATAGAAAGCAAAAAAATGTACACACTGAATTAATAACCCCAGTTTTATTGCATATCCACAGATGGGTTGTTTTATTAAGATAAAGCCACATCATTATAATTCTGCCTGAATGAAAGGGCAGATATTTTTGTATCGAGCACATGATTGTGTATGACTGCATCAACAGGCGAAACGTTCTGGGTGTTTTGAGATACAAATATTAAGAACAGTCCCATCAGCCGAACACTTAGACAGTTATGCCACGCTTCACTGATCTGTCTAAAGAACTTCATATCAAATGGCCACTTTATTAAGTCCTGTCCTCATGAGCCATTGGGAAGCGTCTTTGAAAGCTCACTTAAGGCTTTAAAATAGAAACCAGGGACTATACAGGCAAAACATTAACCTGTTGAAATATGAGGCATTAGAACATGTAGCAACGTGAGAGAGAAAATAGCTTCAGAGCACAAGCTGCTTTGACTTCAGAAGAAGCTCATTTGAGATTTCTATCTTTCTGAAGTGTGAGGAGTGTCAGTGTCTGATTAGTGATGGATGGGCAGTTGTTTTAAGTAAGAGGTGCTCTAAGAGGTGAACAGTGTCTCATCTGTACATGGGATTGTAGGTGTAGGTAACATGGAGATGCACATGCAGGACCTGAATGAACAGAAAGGCAATGTTTCATCCAAAAAGTTTTGAGCATACAAAATCAAACAAACCGATCCAAAAATATAACTAATCCAAAAAATCATAACTCAGCTAGGAAATAAAAACTAAAGCACACACACACAGACTCAAGCACAGGCTCACTATAACTTAAAAGAATCTTAAAACGTGATAAACATTAACAAGACTAGATTGTAAAGCTTGAACTAAAACTGAAATGCAAACACAAAGGAAAATATCAAACCAACACAAGTGAGAAGACGAACAGAAATCCACTGAAGCAGATTTGGATGTTTGTGAAAAAGTGAGAAATAGAAATTCGAGCCAGCTTAGCCATGCTGGCAAGATAAACACAAATTAGACCAGACAAAACCTCTGGGAAAGCTGACTCTAAGTATAAAAGGCAGAGACAAAAAACAGGTGAAAGTCGTGAATTAAGGAAACAAGACAACAAACAAACCAAACAAGCTGACCAATTAAAAAATAAACAAGTAACTAAAACACTTCACCTACAAAGAACTAAACTCTAATCAGTGTTAAACTGCATCTTACCATCCAAAAGGAAAAATGTGAACCCAGGATCAGTAATCGTCTGGTGAAAGTAGTGAAATAATAAAAGCATTTTATTATTTATGATTTATTATTGTCTAAACATTTATTCTTCATTGTTTATGGAGTATTTTCCTGATGAAAAAGTCTAGCTATAAAGGTACATATTTCCACGGCTCCCTCCACAATTATTGTCACCATATAAAGCTCTAAAATAAATTATTTTTCATTGAAGTGGCATATTCGCACACTGAAAGTATCTACCCATTAACTGTTTAAACATAATTTAAAGTATAACCCCATCCATCCATTTTCTACCCCTTTATACCGCACCCTGGACAGTCACCAGCACATCGCAGGGCTACACACTCACACCTTGGGGCAATTTAGTGTGCTCAATCAACCTATCCCCAATCATGCATGTTTTTGGAGGTGGGAGGAAACCCACATGGTCACGGGGAGAACATGCAAACTCCACACAGAAAGACCCTGCACCCGAACCGGGCGTCGAACCCAGGAACTTTTTGCTGTGAGGCAACAGCGCTAACCCCTGCGCCACCGTGCTTTTGTGTCCTGTATCATTAAATACATGAGATTCACTTTGTCGTCTAATTAGAAAGGTCGTCATGGACTGAATTCAGAGTGTTTGGCGAGAGAAAACATTATTATCTGCAGGGCTGCAACACGAATCATGTTAAGACAACAATTTCATAAAACTACCAAAAATGCTTCTCTGGGGTTTTGCCATAGAAGATCCATTCTGGGCTCCAGAAATAATTTAGAATGGGTGCTTCTTTAAAGAACCACATTTACAAATGAAATATGTGAGTGTGAGGAAGTTCAAAGAATCTCCATTTCATGTAAAGATGCAGATGAAAGGTCACAAACCTCTTTTTTATAAAAGTGCAGAACTGGGGTCTGCATCTGTCACCGGTCCATGAAATGTATTTGTGGAAAACAAAGCCCTAATGGATTTTTAAGGACATCTTAAATGGCAGCTGGCACCCCGGTGATCTAAGGAAAAACAGAAGCCTAATGCTGCTTGGAAATCGATACACCACTCCTCTATCAGGTCCTTCATTTTACCCTGGTCAAACCATGGTGTCAGTTTTGTTGAGACTCATGAAAGTACAACTAAAAGAACTCCTTATTTCATGTTTAAACAGTGCTGTTGGCATGTATTAAGTTTCATCAGAACACTCACTGGAGTTTGAAGTTTTGTCTCCTCTTACAGCAGCACTTTTTGTGGGCTCTTATGTAAGAACTTGGCGAATGATGAATGACAGTGTAAGAGCAGACAACCACTGAAAAAAATGCCATATATTTGAATCGGTAACTTATTGGGAGCTTGGATGGTTTTAATGGCCTGATTCACCAGACACCGAAAAGATAGTGTTAAGTAGATCAGTTATTTTACCTTTGATCTTCGATCTCAGACTTTACAGCTCCATCGTTTGAATGTGACGAAAACAAATAGCATCAGTTTATTGCTCATTCACAGGCTTGTGCTCTAATGTTAATACTTCAAAAGGTTCAATCTCCTCTCAGAGGTGCTGAGCCAATTGGTCCATCACAAAATGATAGAGCAAGTAAGCACTAAATGACACTTTGTAGACAATTAACCTAAATGACATGGCTGCCAAGTTATGTTTACATATCCAGCGCAAGTAGAGCATTTTAAACTGCATGCAGGTGAGTTTGGCAGTAGTTGCTGGAAAGAGAAAAAAAAGAAGCCCACCCTGCATGCTGGGAACCTGTTGGCCACTTGGTTTATTCTGAACGTAAAGGTAAAACAAGGGTACTGCAGTCTACAAACCAGTACTATATCTCTTCAACTAACAAGAAATACATTTGCTGCATTTAGCAGACAATTTTACCCAAAGTGACTTAATTTCCCTAACTATAGTGGACAGCCTTCCTAAAAAAAACTTGGGGTTAGGAGTGGTGGTTTGCTGAAGGTAGGATTCAAACCCATGCCCAACTACAAGCACTACCACTCTGTGGCCTAGAGGTTAAAGGAGATGCCCATGCACTCAGATGGTCATAGGTTTGAATCCCAGGACAACTGGGGCACCACTGAGTTGCTCCTGAGCGAGGTACTGTTCCCTAGGTGAGTTCCTGGCTGCCTGATGCTTCATTTGGTGAATGTGCTAAATGCCAAAGAAGAGTTTCATGCTATTCACAGCACTGTGGTGTGTTTACATATAACAAATGGTCACTTTACAATCTACCTCACTTTTACTTTGCTTTATGCTTTATCACATCAAAAGCTTCATCTTCCCATCACAGGGAAAAAACAACAACAACAAAAAACAAAAAGAGAAAATAAAAGGAGGTGTTCAGTTCAGGTGTCCAAGCTCTATAAAAGGGAGTGTCTTCAGCGATCAAACTCCTGGAGCACAGCAGACTTTCTAATACCATACTGACTCAGGTAAGCAGTCTTCATTACCCTCTTCCATCAGATTTTATTGTGCTTTCTGTTTAGGGCTGATGAAGCATTTCAGAAACAATTGAATGTTATTAGAATAAAGTATATGTTTGCTTGGGTGAATTAGCATAATCAGTTAATAAGAGGAGATCTTTTGAGATAGTTTTCTCAGGATACGTCATGCTGATGTGTGTGTGAGAATGAATCAGTCATCTGTCAGTGTTAACATATATATTAATAATAGATGAAGCCATTTTTGACAATGTATTTGTTTATCAATGCATTTGATGCTCCTTCCCTTCCCTACTTCTTAGCTTTTCTGTTCAGATATTGTAAGATGATCATTTGTCCAAGGGTCAAGGCTGGATGTTGATAAGCTTTATGAGCACATTAAATGAGCACGGAGTTTGACACTCACACAGTCCACTTCTGAAACCTTCCTGTGTTCTCCTACAGCGACGCACTGACACGTCCAGCCATGCGATTCAATGTGGTTTTCTTCCTCCTGTTCCTGGGGTTCCTCTACCTCAGCTTGGCACAAGGTAATTCAACACTTCATTTATCACTTCATCAATGTCATTTGTGCATTTACCATCCGTCAAACATCCGCTCCTTACCCACTGACAAATATTTGCAATGGAAATGTCTGGGCAGGTTACAGAATGTGTGCATAGGTTTATGCACCCCTGGTCAAATGACAACTTTGCTCTTTTATTCATTGGATTGAATACACTGGGGAGAAAAAAAAACACTGTGCTAAAGTTATGACCCGATTTATACTTTATGTTCTTTTATCCCAATATGCTAAACTCAGCTCAGTGTTTGGATTTTTTTCAATAATGCTTCCCTAAAAATGAAACTCTTAGGGCAGATATCTTGTAATCAGTGCTGTTAGTCTGTTCTGTAGTCTCATTTGATCATGCATTTACTTTTGGCTTGCATGCCACCCCCTTGATTCTAAGAAAGTTCCAAACTCAGTCAACAGCTGGAGTGGACTGTACAGGATGTGTCCACGTGTTTGTAAATCAAGCAGTCTGACTCACATTGATAGAAAACACCTGTTAAGAGTTGTGAGCCAAAATATTTTCATTCGTTATACTTGATGCGTGATGACACGGCAGCTCGGGAACAACAAAAGCATGGCCGCTCTTTGTTACCTTGTCAAGAAACTGACTGATTAGAAAGAAACTATGAAACAAAAGTATCACTGTACTGCAAAACTGAGCATGCATTTTTTTGCTCCTGATTTCCTGTATCAGTTGCACTTATGAGCCTGCAGTTACTACACTTTCTGCCAACAAAAATGGCAAAAATGCCATTAGAGAATGAATAGGGTTCATTTTTCAGATCGTCCTACTAGGACACACTTCGTCTGAGACCCTCCAAACCTTCTGCTCAATTCACTTCCATTACATTTTTTTGGCCACATTTAAATCTAAGGAGTTCTGCTCATGAATACTTCACCATACATCCACAAAGCTTCAGATGGTGCAGACACACTGAACAGAGGCTCAGATGATGGAATCCGGATCGTTCCTTATTGATAAGTGTTTCTTACTCTAGGCTCATATGAGGACTGCTGCTTGCGCTACGTAAGCAATTTGAAACCGCACCTCCAGAAAAGAGTGTCTCACTATAGAAGGCAGGTGCTGGATGGAAGCTGTAACATTCCCGCCATCGTGTAAGTACCTCAAAACATCTGATTTCAAAAGACAACATATCATGTTTTATTATATAGTACTATTAACAAGTTAATAATTCTAACAATTCCGTCAGTGAGATTTAATCAACCATACACCATTATGCATTTTTGACACCCCTAATGGACACACATAACACCTTCTCGGCACTATAACAAGTTTTAATATGCACATATCTTATATTTTTCTTGATTTGTGTTCCTTCCATTTCCTCCATCCTCATCTGTGTGTTTCAAATATCCAAAAACAGTCATAATTAATTTTCATTTTTCAATCTCTCTTTTTATATCTTAGAATGAAACAAGCTGTTTGTGTTACTGTGCCTTAAAAACCAACATATTAAATGACCTCAGACCTTATTGGTTACCATGTATCATGCTTCATTAGAAAAGAGTTAAACATTCTTCATTACTTCAGAGTGAATGGGAGAGTTCAGGTACCCGGGGCCTAGGGAGAGTGACACAGTTGATTTACTACACTTCTGTTTTTAGAGAGGAAATGTTTTTCTGGATGTGGAACTTCTAACATTCAAACCAAGCGTACATGGGCTGATTACAAATATATGTGAGAGGGTTCCACTGAATAAGGCTAGAATGCGGTTAGTTGTACTATGCAAATTCTTTCGTTCTCCTCAGGTTTACGCTGAGGCGAGGCAAAGTTGTCTGTGCTAACCCCAAAGAATCATGGGTGCAGAAACTGACACTGAAGATTGACAGTCGCATACAGAAGGAGAGTGTCCAGGGGCACAAACTCTTTCCAAAAAAGGTAATATGATTTAAGGTGATACTATAATTCGTTGAAGTTCAGCTACCTCTCTACACTCTATCAAAAATGAATGTTACTTTATGGTTCCTGTCTCAGACAAATAGTTTGATTAAGAATGGAATGGAACCTTACAGGGACGTTCTTTTAACTTAATAATCATACATCTTATTTATTAAAATGGTTCTTTACAGAATCATCCCAATAAATGTGGCTCTTTCATGGCATTGCTTTGAAGAATTGTTTTAGAGATGTAAGAGCAGAGATAGGGCCTCAGGTCACTGACCTAACTGACCTGAGACTTGATTTGGACTTAAGACTAAAGACTCATTTCAAGCTAGTCACCATATTCCTTAAGACTGAAGCCTCATTAGTTAGTCACCATATTCCTTGAGGACCTGGTCAGCTTTTACACTAGCTAGCTAGCATGCCTGGTATACAAACTACAGACAAGCCAAACGTTCTGTCTTTTTTATTTGACTATGTGTTCTCACAGATTTACACTTTTATACAATTCCATGCCTATAGCAGAGAACATTGAACTTAAAATCTCTACTTGAGACACGAGACTCGACTCAAAGTCTCTATAGTTAATGCTAAGTCCAATAAAGACGTAGAGGATAGCAATGTGATGGGATTATAGTAAAATATACTGTTTATTACTGTTTCTATTAGTTTGGAAATTAGTATTATGTTGCAAAACCAAATGAACCCTGTTTGCTTTGTTTATTTACAGCATTCCAGAAGCTAAACGCTTGGCACTAAGAACCTGCAAGGTTGACACCAGCGTCCATTATATTTCCGCTTTGAGTGCTAAGGGTTCCACCCACTGCACTTTCAGTGTTAATGGACTTTCAAGCATTGCCTGTATTTTGCCCAGAGTATAAGCTGCTAATGACTCTCCCCACTTTTCCTACATACTGCTATCGCCCGGAGCACAAATCTTTTTTGGGAGTAAGCGCGGCATGTCTATTGTGTGAAACAAACATGTCTATAAACATTCACCGTTTTATGGCTAGCAGCTTCACAGCAGCTGATAACCCTATAATCCAAATGTGGGTGGAACAATCAAATAATGTCTGTTTCCTTATGAGATGACCTTTAAGAACAGTGTGTATCTCACTGAGATTAAGCTTTGAGGTGTGTATGTAATGTGTACATTGCCACCTTTTGATGTCCATTTCATATAATTAAATAGTTTTTTATGTTTTTTTAGCAATCCAAAACAGTACACATCATTTCCAAACCTATATTTTAAAGTAGTTATTTATCTCGAATACATTTTGTGATTTGTATAACTTTTGTACGTTTTAACTTTCACTTTAGCTGCATGAGTATGTGTCACTCTATTCACTCTATTGTTTAGCTACTGCACATCTGAGTCACGTGGAATTTGTTTTGGGAGTTTCCTTTCATGTCATAGTCAATTCTTTCTCAGATAAAGTATTTTTTTAGTACCAGTGAATGTTTGTTTTTGTACATTGCAAATAAAAAGTTCTCTATTCATTATGGTACGGATTCATTAGAAAATCATCACAATATTCGCAAGGGACAATCCCCATCTCCCCTTGTTTTGTACTGGGGGATACTGCATGCCCCAATCAAGACCTCCCCAAAGAGTCAAAAATAGCAGCAAATATAGCAAGAAATTACTTTTGATTAAAAAAAAAAAAGAGTACCTCCTATTTTGGAGGGGTAATTTGCAGTTTTCCATTGATTAAAAAGGCCATTGATGACCATCTCAAATATCCACTTTTATACATAGTCCATAAATATAGTTCTGTAATGTCTGTAATGTCTGCAAAAAGGTCAGATTTGGACAAAACAACCTCAGTGTTATCTCAGGGTTGCTGTGATTGCCACTGTGTTCTGCACACCCATGTGTCTCATGAAGTGAACTGGCATAACCTTATATTGTGGTAAGTTTATTTTCACTTTCGCTGCAGTAGTAAAAACTAACTGGTACAAAAATGGTGCAATTTTCTTAAGAGGACAGAATGAAATCATTAGTGATTGGGCACAGTAAGGCATTATTATTGAGTTAACACATTATTTACTTGACACCGACAATTATTTTATCGCACATTAACACTGTTTTAAAAAAAAATCATGATTAATCGCAGAAAACCTTGTGGTTAATCGCAATTAAACATGTTAATATACATATATCTATTTATGTATATATCTTTCATTTTCAAACATGTGCTCTAAACAAGTAAAATGCACCATATATTGATTTTTTTCTGCTTATAGACTCAATATAAAATAATTTTAAACAAGTACAAAATCTAGAAATTTCCTGAAACATCCAAAATCTCAAAATAAAATTGTGTATATGTGTATATTTAGCTCAAATGTTCTTGGACAATGCGTACACTGTTATAGGAACAGCTTAGTAAGTAGACAATTCAAGTAAATTATCACCAACATTTAAATGAGAATGAGGCAAAAAGTGTGTGTAAAATATTTGTGTCAGTAACGCCTGTATTATGATGACTTATGGTCTAAAAAGCATCAACTGAAAAATACAGTTCCATTATTTTACCTTCTTACTACACCACTACTCGTGATACAACTTTGTAACTGTCTTTAAAAAGAAATATGAATTACAGTGTGCCCTGAGAGTAACATGTCCTTTATTAGCACCGGTCAGTTTTGAGAATATGAGAATGGAATAAGGAAACAGATTATTATAGGCACACCCATGTGTCTCATGAAGTGAACTGGCATAACCTTATATTGTGGTAAGTTTACTTTCACTTTGGCTGCAGTACTAAAATCTAACTGGTACATAAATGGTGCAATTTGCTTAAAAGAACATGGATCATCCATCAACTACAAATGGATTACACTGTCATTGCACTCAAGTGCGGTGTGTAAATATGCACACACGTCCTGCTTGCATCGCAGGCACCAGCAGCGCACAGGTTTGAGCACGCTGACAGTCATCTCTGCTGTTTTCAGTTTCGCGTGGGTGATAGTATCTTCAGACATGGCTTCCTCTCTGATTGATTACTTCCAACCGGTACAGTTATCTTGAGGGCAAACATGAGGTTTTCTTCTCAAGATCTGCAAAAATGAGATGTATTACCTAAACTGTTGGTTGGCGGTTGGGAAACATGAAAGCTGAGGAGGCCTGATTTGACTACAGCCAAGTGACTCACTAATTAGCTTAATCAATAGGCGGTTCTACACGTGGGCCAGGGGGGACCCCCCTGCACTAAACAGCCAAATATTTAAATATAAATTTCTTATCGGGACATTGGCTGGCTCGAGGAATATGTGTTCTAGACGGACTACTTAAAACGCTACACCTGTGCTACAGAGTTCTTTGTAGAATAATGTGGACAGTCTAAATCTAAAATTATGTTTAGCAGAGTTGTAAATGATTCCTCAACGTTGGAGAAAAGTGCATATCCGTCGTGTTCCGGTATGCGGTCGCTAGAGGCCGCCAGAGTTTAAGTTTTACTTTGTGGACTTTTATTATGAAGTGGGAGAAAGGGTCTCTTGTTTTGTATCTGTCACTTCTGTTTTTTATTAGTGTTGGGTGTTTGCGTTTGTTAATGGTCGTGGCGTTTGTTTTTCATGTATATAAAGAGTTTCTTTTCGCTTTTAGGTTGTGGGTCCACCATCACGCTGGGTGTTTGTTTAATGTTACTGAGTTGTATGCAGGCATTCGTGCCACATTTGTTTGATCGTGTTAATAAATAAAGCAAAATGGATTTCTGCAACTGCGCTTCCTGCCTCTGGTTCACCCAAGCTGACGTAACAGTAAATTTCAGAATTAAATCTTAACAAAAGTAATTCAGAATTCAGTAGTGATCAGATGAAGACAATGTAAAAAGAAAATACTATAGTAGATCATTATAATGGCTGTTGTCAGGAGCCTGGGAGAGTGTATATAGTCTTGCTGTCTGTGAGTGTGAGGCAGTAAGTCTCTTTGGTTGTTTAGTGTTCTCTCCCAAGCAGGGTGTATTAAATTGAAAGCTTGATTTGCCCCTGATTCAAGTGTGTTAAAATATCCAATTATATTGTGTCAGGGCAGTCTGAAGAAAATTATTTGGTGATGCTAGCTTGTTAGCATTGTGAGAAGGCCAAGCTGGTCATTCTCACCGAAAATTGGACTAAAATTGAAAAAAAAAAAAAAAAACCCAACGTTATCATTTCCACTTTCACAAAAACTCAAAATATTAAAGAAAGCATCTAAACATATTGTCTGTTGTCTAGATTCGAATGCTTGTGTGATCTTCTCACAACAAGGACCATTTCCAGAGTAAAGTCTGGTATAACCTCCAGTCTGAAAAATTCAGATTGGGATGATCTTTGTGCTTCAATGCTGTGGGGATGTCCCGATTAAAATCTTCAGGTTTGCTTCTCACGTGAACTAGAAAGAATGTAAAACAGACGTGTGTGACTCACTGTTTAAGCCATCGCCAAAAGCAAAGGAAAAAAATAGGTCAGGTTTCTAAAAGAAATAAATGAGCCTGCAGACAATATTAAGCTAAAATAATAACATCAGAAGCAATGTAGGCATAAGGCACATCAGCCAATCAAAATGACATTAAGTCAGTCCATCATCCTCGCTTTCACCGGCCTATTAACTGTGTTTACTAATCGTTAAAAGTGATTTTGGTCAGTAGGAATGCTCCCATGTTTTGGATGTGGAATTAGGATACCTTTTCAAAGGTGTTCTTTATAATGTGTTTTAATGGTGGAACAGCTCAGAACATGTCGGAGAGTTGCTTTTACATGCTGGAATACTGTCTCATGTACACTTTGCATCAAAGAAAAAAAGTTTGTCTTGATTTTAAATGTGTATGCTGATGTTTGATGAATGTCTCATAAATTGTTCTGTGTTTTGAATGTTCAAGCTGGCCCTTATGCTGTCTTGTTAGAGCAAGTGTAGGATGCTTAAGTTAATTATAACTTTTTTAACACCTTGGAACCATAGTATGCAAATTACTTATGGAAAAAAAAGTAATGCCAATAAAGCTGAAGCAATGATTTTACAGGTAAGGAGTCTGCATGGATTCTCCTTGCACAGTGCTTTTAAACCATATTCCTCACTGATGATTTAATTTACAATAGTGAAAATATAAAATGGCAATAATGACCACTGACGTACATCTAGTAGTGTTTTGCCATCCAACTGGTCACACTGTGAGAGCAAAGTGTCATTTATACCAGTGATTCTTATATTTTTTTCACTAAATAAGATGTGATGAAGGTGATCACTAATCAGAACCTCATGCAGCAGAATGAGGTGCTTGTGTAAGAATTTAACAGACCCTTGCATGGAACGGCTGTCATATTCATAGAGATGCGGATTTAAAACCAAATGTGGTCTCTTTTTTTTCCAGCTCTGTATTTGAGTATTCATTTATAATTGTTTGTATTCAACACACTCTTCCCAAATATTTATTAGAGTAAGACACTTATTTAGAGGAGAAAGTATAAAATAAACACTTCATGTCTTACTGTGGTAACGTTAGCTAGAATTGAACATAGCCAAGCCTCCCACCACTCACATGTTCAGACCTCACCTTTTTTCACAAATAAACTAAAGATGAATGTATGTAAAAGTAAATATATACTAAAACTGCAAACAGTGTTTAAACCAAGAACCAAAAAAATTGAGTAAATGGCTCTAATGGGACGGATTCTAGCTCTAATTAGGATCATTTAACCCTGAATTATGAAAACTGTCACTTATTCAGAACAGAAATATTTGCACAACTATTTATATGAATGCATGAGTGTGACCGAGAACCTCAGCTGGATGCTCAACACCACTGCCGTCACCAAGAAAGCCCAACAGTGCCTTCATATTCTGAGGAGACTGCATAAGGTCCACCTACCCCCTCCCATCCTCACACCTTCTACCAGGGGACCATCAGGAGCATCCTCTGCAGCTGCATTGCTTCCTGGTTTGGTAAATGCAACAACACTGACCGGAAGTCCCTTCAGCCGCTGGTGATAAGCTGAGAATATCATTGTTGTGTCCCTCCCATCACTGACTGAACTGACAAGAAATGCTGTGTCTGCTGTGAAACTGGCATCATCACAGATTCCATCCACCTCTCAGAAGGTTCAGAAGTATCCGAACCACCATTACCAGCTTCTTCCCACTAGCCGTTAGACTTCTGAACTCCAGAGACTGATATAAATATGCACATGACACTTTCAAAATTCCACACTCACTACACCAACACTTTCCAAAACTGCACTAAAACTGGCTGCTAAAATTTGTATATAAAAAAACTATTCCACCTCAGAATATTCACTTATTCAACTTCCTGCCTGTCCCTTGCTTTGTACTCAGAATTCTTTGCCTAGTTGCTGCAATATAATGTTGCAACAGTTGTCTAGACTCTGCACTTTGTATGTCCTTGTTTAAATATGTCTATATTTGTCCTGCATTGTTTGCATCAGAGAACATTATTTCAACCCTGTGTGTACTTGTGTATGTGGCTGGGCTGACAATACACTCTCTTGAATCGTGAATGAAGCTGCGATTTGTTTATATGATTTGTGAAGCTGATGTCGGCCTCTTATTTTCAGCCTCACCTTAAGATGGACCGAAAGATTAAATGAAGATGCAGCGGCCCTGGTTAGCAATAAAATACTCTTGAACTCTTTTCAAACATTGAACCAATATTTTCACAATATTTTGAACAGAATTTGACTGAAGAAAAGTGATGACTGCTCAGTTTTGGCTGGGAGACAGGAGGAGCATTGTGTATTGATACTGGTTTATTGATTAGTGCTGGTTGTTTGTGAACTTTGGTTCCAACAAAGCAGTTGCATCAGATGTTCCTGATGAGTTACAACATCTGTAGCAGTGATAGTGAATTAAACTGAATTGAACTGAACAAATGGCTTTGGTTCTGACGTTTATGTGGCAACTATAGCAACGTATTATGTGGATTATGGTACAAACTGTACCTTGTTCAAACTGTACAGTGTTCTTTCTCAAAAATCCCCTGGATTAAGATCAGAATACACAAAACCCAATAGGTCTGATAACACGTATGCGCTTCCCTAAAACTTGCCTTATTGAAAACCTGTCTGGACAGTGTGAGATCAATCCGCAGTGTTGTAATACAGAGCCCGAGGTTATGCCAAGTTTATACTACAAGATAATACAGCTTCAAGAGAAGTTAAGGAACATGCAGTCTCTTTGACTGACTAAGCACCCCATTCTGATGGAGCTCAATAAATTTTCATTGGAAGTGAAAGTAAATACCGAAGTAATAATGTGAAGCGTTAAAGCGAAGCATTGCTCCTGGGTGTAGCATGCATTCTTGATGGGTATGGGTGTTTCATGTTTTTCAGATTTCATCAAATGATGAATTGACAACTGAATGCACTGTGATTTCTGATGTGCAAGATAACGCTTCTGAGGTGGCCATCACTCATATTGAGGGCGTAAAGCTGTCAAAGAATTTGGAGGCACGTATCACTCAATCACTCTGTGATTTTACCATTGACACGGAACACACATTATCAAAACACATCAATAAATTAATTTGTAAAACAAACCCATTCTGTCCATAACTGTTGCGCCATTTGATTGGCATTAGAACATTGTTAGATTTTTTTGTTGATGGGGTGGGGTGGTGGTGTAAACAACACAGGGCATAACATGCATTGGGAGGGAAGTGCGGATTAAAGGAAACAAAGTCCTTCACCACGAGGGTGTGTGTGGTTATAAAGGTGGATGAGAAAAATACACAGGATATCCATTTTGCATTGCTCCAAATTTAGATTTTTTTTTTTCAGACACTTCCTAAATGTAGCTGTTGAGGATTTCAGGGGGTCTTGAAAACCCTTAGAATTCAATTAACATAATTCAGTTTGAATAAGCTAGCTAAATACAGGTAGGATGACAGTTAAAAAAGGAATTTCACATATAAAGTTCACTTCTTAATTATTTTCTTTATAAATGAGTGTAGAAGTTTATTGAACATATTTACTACATTGTTGCATTTCAGGTTACAAACAGTGGACAAACCTGATCATTTAAATACCTCAAGTTCATATTTCAAATGTATAATCAAGTTGTTCTATTATTTCTGCTGTTTACGCATGTTATAAAGAAAAATAAAACTTATATTTCATAAATAAATAGGAAGAAACAAATAAAAATCTCAGTGATCTCATTGTTAAAGTCTAAAAATGTCACAAAGCCACATATAATGTACACATCTGAAAAAGTATTCCATTCCACTGTAATTTCATAGTACCATTTATTTAATACCATGGCAAGTAAAACTGCCTGACAATGTTCTAGGGCCATGTGTTGTATTGGTACGTGTTTCAGATTAAGCTGTATCATTTGAGGTTACGGTCCATATAAGTGAGCAAGTGTGGGCCTGATGTCAAAGTGACTCACCTGGAAAAACTAGGTCAGTATGGAAGGTTATTTGGCAGCCATGAAATTAGGATTAGTTAGGATTAGTAATTTGGCATTCTTTAACTGGCTTAATTTCAGTGTAGTGTATTTGTCACTACCATTCTTTTTTTTTTCTCCACAACTTCTTGGCATAATAACAAAATGGCAACATAAATATTGTGGCAACATAAAAATGATTGTCAAACAATAGTCACCCAAACAGCTCAAATAATTTCCTTTAAACATCTTCTGTCCAACCACATTCATATCTTCATTAGAGTCATGTTGACTTGTGGATGTAGCTGATGATGGACTCTTGTTTCCTCTAGTGAATGACTGTTTTTGAACCCAGGTTTGGTGTAGTCTGTAATGGATGCCTGAAACGGTGATGATTTGTTCCGTTTTATAAATGATATTAAGTCATACTGTGTCCTAAAATGAATCCACAAGTCTGCACCACTTTATTGAATATCTGGAAGTAGTCTGAGATCATAATTTTTTCTCGAAACGATGTATTTTTATAGAAAGTATTTCAATTATTTGGGCGACTAATGAGTCCTCGTGTTTGTTATCCTTTCAAAGGTAGATTTCCTACAACATGTTTACAGGATGGAGCACACCGAAGAGTGGTCTTGCTTCCGGAAAGCCGTGATTGGATGGGACCAGCGTCGCCAGGTGGCCTGGAAGTCTTTTGGGTACAGACTGGTGTACCCCACTGCTTCCACTGTCCTCCTCTTTTGGACTCGGTGCAGCACAATGCGGTACACTCCAGTTAAAGGGCTCCGACCATCCAGCTGTGCGTTATTCATCAAGTGAGGCTCTGTGATGCCCAGCTCCTCCAGAATGACCTTGACAGCCTGCTCGTCTGAGCTGAGCGCTTGTGAAGGGTCTGCAAGGTGCTCCGGGGTGGTCGGGGCAGTAGGGTATGGCGGTGGATACTCAATATCCTTAAGCCAGATGCTGGACATGACCTTGGCCAAAGGGGAGCGGTCGGCAGGCACCTGTCTCAGCAGGCCTTTGATGACATTCTGACAGGGGTCAGGAACATATGAAGGAATAGCATAGCTCCCCTGGAGGATACACAGTTTCAGCTTGCTCAGGTTGGTCCCGTTGAAGGGGAACGTGGCTGTGACCATGAAGAAAAGCATCACGCCCAGGGCCCAGATGTCCACCAAGGGTCCCACATAGCCCTTATCTTTGAAGAGCTCCGGCGCAGCATAAGGCGGAGATCCGCAGAAGGTGGTCAGAATCTGGTCAGGTTGACACTCGGTGCTAAAACCAAAGTCACCCACCTTGATGACATAACTGTTGGTATAGAACACATTCTCTGCCTTCAGGTCTCGGTGGATGATGTTGTGGTCATGCTGAATGTGGAAGACAGAGAGAATTTTTGAAAAAGGGTAAGTCTTTAAAAACTCCAAATAGTGCCAAACTCTAATCCAAAACATACACATACACATCAAGTGCCTTCCACTGCCTGTGGCACTTGAGATAATTTCCATAAAGAACAAGTTAATAGGTTAAAAACCATGAGGGGTTTCCTTATTTTTATAATTTAATACAACTGTAAACTCATCACATCTGTAAAACGATGCGTATGTAGCGACCAAAAAATGTCCAAAAAATACATCTTGTTTTTTCTTTTCGAAGAAGACCTCTTTTCCTTCTTCAGTGGCATATTCCAGGTCTCGCTAATGAAAGCTTTTACTTCACACACACACTGACTTTAGATTCACACAACTTGAAACAGATAAGCCTAATCATATTTTTAATGGTGAATTCCATTTTAATCAGGACAGTGCCATAAACCAAAGGCATCAAATTCACAATCAAAATCAACTTAACTATCAAAGCTCCTTTAACATTTTCTGTAGTTATCTATGACTATAAACGGGCAGAAGTAATGATGCTGAACTTTTCCTTTGAGAGAAGTTTTTTCTTTAAGAGAATTATTTTTCTTGCTGTTTTCATATGTCTGAGCTGGGGGGGGGGGGGGGGGTCCCTTTTTTGCCCCC
>JBBMFX010355044.1:0-18400 GCA_037832545.1 Rhabdalestes septentrionalis
GTGTGTGTGTGTGTGTGTGTGTGTGTGTGTGTGTGTATATATATATATATATATATATATATATATATATATAGAGCTAGGTGCTATAAAATGCAGATTTTTTACCTATGGAATTTATGAAACATTTTTATCCAGATGGGAGTGGTTTCATCTAGAATGACATTGCCCCAACAAACTGTTTGATGAGCATGGAAATGATGTAAATCAGAAACGTACTTCATAGTCACACACTTAAACACATTTGGGAGATTTCTGACAACATGCTATGATATAAAAACAACCACAGGCAGAGGGAATATCTTTTGAAAAAAGAGTTATTATTTAATCTTGTAGAATCTATAACAGGCCACACTGAAGCTGTTCTCACAACTCAGTGCTGTCCTTTATTCCTTTGTCCAGAAACAAAAAGATGAATTTAAGTTCTCTATCAGTGTATTAATTCATGGCTGAATTTGATCCGCACATTTCAAGCAGAAATATACAATTAATCTGTCTGTCTAAATAAACATATTATTCAATTAAATGATCATTCTTTGTCTACATGAAACGCTTTACAGTCTGTTAAACTCCAGGTTTATGTGTATTAGTATGCCTGTGAGTTGGTGTCAATAATTCAGTTGAGTTCAGTGGTTTTGTTCCTCAGATATTAGTGCAGTTCTGCATTATCTAAAGGGAGATGAAAATGGTCCTCCATTTATCAGCCCGCACACTACCAGAGCAGCACACATACTGGCTCACTGAATGTTATCTTCTCTCTCTGTTCAGTGCTGAAAAGAGCCACCACCATAAAGAGACGAGGTGTGGATGCTATTAGACGTGGTCCAGAGGAGCAGTATGGTGACATTGCTTCTGTAGGTAAGAACAGATTGTCACTCCTGAAGGTAAGAATAGATTTTTCTTCTATAGGTGAGAGTCTCACCTCTTTCAGGAAGAACAGATTTCCACCTCTGATTGTAGGGTGATTGCTTTCGCATCTGTGGAGCAAATCAATCTACCTGTAGGAAATTTTATTGATTCTGTCATTTACAGCATTATTTTTTCTGCAGTTAAAAATGTATTATTAGCTTCTGTGTGTAAGATTATTGCTTTTGTACATGCAAATATATGATCACTTCCACAAGCAAAAATAATTACCCCTTCTGTTACAGAGTATCACTTTTAGAGGTCAACAATAAGTCTCCTGTAGATAAGAACACACTATTGCTTTTGAATACATGAGTGTTACTGTAGTTAAGAACAGATTACACTTCTTTAAGAACATCTTTAGTACACTGTAAAACCAGACCACTAAAATAATACCATATTCTCCATGTAGGTTAATACAAACAGTTGCTTCTGTGGTTAATAATAGATTATTGCCTCTGGTGGTAAGAACAGGAGATTCTCACTTCTGCATGAAGGAACAGATTATCACTTCAATGTAAATACATATTTTCTGGTAAGAATTTATTCTTCATTTTGAAGTGAAATGCAGATTACCAACACCTGTCTTTTGAGGGTATGGTTACCGGTTACCAGGTTTGTAGGTAAAAACCTCAATAGGCTTGAATCTTTCATTCATTTTTTTGAACGTTCTTGAGTGTCTTATTTATTGGTTTCCTCAGGTATGCCTTTGAACAGAGCAAGTATCCACAGTGCTAAGCGAGGACCCACAGCATATTTTCGGAGGAAAGAGAGATTGTTGCGGATCTCCATTCGCCGCATGGTGAAAACACACACATTCTACTGGACTGTGCTTGGCCTCGTGGCCCTCAACACCCTCTGTGTGGCCATCGTCCATCATAAGCAGCCGTCATGGCTGTCAAGTTTCCTGTGTAAGTTTACTGTCCAGTTCTTTGCAAGCAGAGTTAATCAACAAAATCATTTTTTTTCCCAATTTCAGTGACCCTGTTACTTCATGACCATTGATTTAGGGTTAGGATCCAAACTGGATCTCAAATGATGGTCTTCTACACCCCTCTTTATTATTGGGGCAGCTGGTGGCCTAGTGGTTCGGGAGTCAGCCCTGTGATCAGTAGGCACTGGGTTCAAATTCTAGGAATGTTAGTGGCACCACTGAGATAATTTTGAGCGAGATACTGTCCCTACACACTGCACCTTAGGTCCCCTTATTGGGGGCACCCCAGTGCTTCACTTGGTGAGTGGATTAAATGCAAAGAGACAATTTCATATTGTTCACACTGTGGTTTGTTCCTGCAAGACTATAAGGGGCCACTTTACTTTATAGTATCCAAAAGGTTAATTGATCTACTGCACTGGAAGATACAATATCTTAACAATTTACAAAACGTCATGGAAATATATTGCCAAAATATATTTCCAAAAATCTGCTGATGGGGTAAGCAAGCATTTACTTAGTAAGCTTTCTTCAAATTAGCAAAAAAATTCAAAATCTAATTATCTAGGATCTGCTGCAAAAAAAAAAACCATAAAAAAGGATAAAAATTTCTTAGTAACTGACATTCTGATTTCAATGCAAGAATGCTTTTTCCCTTTGTGGTCTTGATGTTTTTGCTTATTTCTCACAGATTTTGCTTGCGGTAAGATACATTACTAGGTTAATTTAGCTTAATCCATTGGCATATTTTTATTTAAAATATTAAAAATATCTCACTAGTTTCGATGATTTACTAAGATTTAGACTGTATTGTGGCTAAAGTAGCCTGAACATTTAAAAAAATATCTAAATTAAAAAAAACATTCAGTGTTAGAAAGCATTTGCTGTTGTTAATTTTGAAGTCATGTTTTGTCAGCTTGTCCTAAAATTGAGTTGGTTTGTGTAACTTGCAAATGTTAATAAATAAATACAAAGTAATTGGGGATTTGAACTGAACCTCTTGGCAAGGTCTGAATGAGATCTGATGCCTCTGGTAAATTGTATCATCCTAGAGGTGTTTGGGACCATCTTTCACTCTCGTCTACTTACTGAGTAGGATCATAGGATCAAGAAAAGAAATTGTTCTTTAACTGAGACAACTGGAGACTAAATATCTTCTCCTCATGTTTAAATGCTGTTTTGCAGATTATGCTGAGTTCTTGTTTCTGGGCCTGTTCCTGTCTGAGATGTTTTTGAAGATGTACGGCCTTGGCCCCAGACTCTATTTCCATTCCTCATTTAACTGCTTTGACTGCGGGGTGAGTTATTTCTGCCTCTCAGGGTTTCCTGCAAAATGTTGCGTCGTGGTGTCAATGTGAAGTTGTCTCACCTTGTCAGTTTGAAGTAGCTTTAAGTCACTTTACTGTAGTAAAATTGCCTTATTCCACTGACAAATAACTCAGTTTGTTAAAAGAAATAGCTGTTTTTTCTGAAACAAGCTACATTTCACAAAATAAAATGATTTGAGGGATTGTTATTTATTGAATTTATGATATACTATAATTCACACAAATAAAGTGCTGTATGTAACAGTGCTTTAATGGACGAATGATAGAGCATTCTGAAAAAATGCATGTTTGTCGTATGTGCAGGTGATTGTCGGCAGTATATTTGAGGTAATCTGGGGCTTCTTCAGGCCGGGAATGTCGTTCGGCATCAGTGTACTGCGCGCCCTCCGACTGCTCCGGATCTTTAAAATTACAAAGTGAGTGCAGCTGTATGTTTAAAGATGTGAACAGGCTTGGATGTCAAGTTGTTACATTTGCAAATATTTGTCAAGAGCAAATATGTTGTATGTAATGTTATAGCTTAAACAGGCTTGAGTGGGTAAAACTGCACATTTATGAAGTTGCCATACACCCAAAAATGTCAGTATTTATAGTTTTTATATTAGTTTTAATGTGCACTTTTTAGTGTATCCTGATTTGTTGTATAACTTTTTAATCTATTGTTAACCTATTGCTACTCTTAACTTTGTACCGTCTGCTTTTTGCTTTAACAATAAAAATGTAACCCGTGTTTGACTAAGAAAGGTTTATCTTATCCTAAAAAAAGTAAAACTTTTATTTGTCCATAAATGTTGCAAGTGAAATTGCAAGTAAATCTGACCATTTTTTGTATACTTCTATAGTTTCTATGTGTGTTTTTTTTTTCTTTCAGGTACTGGGCATCATTGAGAAATCTGGTGGTGTCTTTGATGAACTCCATGAAATCCATCATCAGCCTGCTGTTCCTCCTCTTCCTTTTCATTGTTGTCTTTGCCCTGCTAGGAATGCAACTGTTTGGAGGCCGGTGAGACTGAGTTGGATGTGTGTGTGTGTGTTTGTGTGTGTGTTTGTGTGTGTGTTGGAGGGTGGTTACTAAGTTTAACAGTACATAGTCGGTGAGAGTGTTAAGATAGTAGTGGCTTTATAAAAGCATTGGAAGGCTGCATAACATCTGCCGCTATACCAAAATGCGCGAATCTTATAAAGAGGTATTATTTCCTATTATCACTCTCATAGACAGCAGTGAATAATATGATGAAAGTGTCATGAATGAAGTCTCTATCTGAAAGATAAAAGAAGAGCAGCAGACACCTGAATTCTATGGATGAGCGAGTCTCTATAGGCAACTGAGTGGAACAAAACAAAAAATCTTTTATTCAGGCCGTTAGGCATCTGCTGGTCATTGTGAATGAATCAAGTATGCAGGCGCCACTCACGGCTCTCCTTTTCCCTTGTAGGTTCACTTTCGAGGATTATACTCCCACAAACTTTGATACATTTCCAGCTGCCATTATGACAGTGTTCCAGGTATGAATCAAACCATGTGCAGGATGATAAAAGGGCTTGTGAACCGTGGCAGTTTCACAAGGCCTTGCTATTGACAATGTATCTCAATCAGTGAATGGATCTTTGCTGGGGACTCAAGTGGTTAATCTACACGAGTGCTGTCAAAATATAATACAGATACTTTGACTTTTTTTTATAGATATTGTATTCTATGCTCTGCCTCCAGATTCTTACAGGTGAAGATTGGAATGAGGTGATGTATGACGGCATTCGCTCCCAGGGTGGGGTCAAGACTGGAATGTGGTCCTCCATTTACTTCATCGTCCTTACACTATTCGGAAACTGTATCTTTTACGCAGACAAACGAATGGATGGGTGAATCAGTCGCTTCAATCGTTTACTGAATTATATCACCGGTGGTTCACAGACAAATGGGGAGAGAGAGTTTGTGTTAAAACTTTAGGTTAATTGGCGATCAACTTAAAAACTGCAAACTGAATTTTCCACTCCTTTTCTCAAACAAATGTTTGATATAGTGTGTAAATATTGTTTAAGTTTTAAATATATACTTTTTGCTCTCCTGCCCATGTATGGAGACTAATTTCGCATTAATTGACATTTTGGTCATGAAAATTAACAAATTTTAATTAACCCGACTAAAACCTTTTTTAGCCCATGGCATCTTAGCCTAACTCATTAACAACCATGTAAGAAGGAATCTTTCACCTGGGATGTAACTGAATGAGCCACGAGACAAAGTAGCCAATCCAAACATTGCTCATTTAAATATCAGCCTGAAAGGCTCTATTTATTTCAAAGGAGGTTGGAAAGTGGCACACAAATTGTGTAAGTGGACCTCCATGTAGGTTATAGGGCCTTTAACTCATATTAACACAACTTTAAACATTTAAAGTGTTTTTTTGAGGTTGAACTGCTTATATGTTGGTGTTCCAACAGGGGCCTTTCTTGGATATTTTCAGGTTTAAATATTGCAAATGCACATTTGACACTTTAAAGCATGAGCAGTCATGTATTAACCCTTGACCGGACTACCAGACACACTCCTCAATGTCTTCTTGGCCATCGCTGTTGATAATTTAGCCAATGCACAAGAGCTCACAAAGGTACGGCATTTAACCATTCCAAACCATTCAGCCCGAAATGAAGGAACAATCCTTCATGGTGCTCTTGGTGTTTACTTAGGGCTCCAAAAGTCATGCAAGACTCTGTGATATCCACCACAATAATAGTAGGCACATATATGACCAGTTTTTTTTTTACAGAAACATTGTACCTTATTAAATTAGTGCTCTGCTTCAGGTCTAAAATAATATTTAAATGGGCAAATTTCATGTTCAGTGATTCAAATAACAAGCCAGAGTTGAACTAAGCTGGCCCTAGGCAAAGAACACCAAAGTGCTGAAAATGTGGCAACAGCCCAGTTTATGCCAAGTAATCATTCTGGTTAACAAATAATATAACTGCCTAGTTTTTTTTTTTACTCAGTCTTGCCTTTGTTTGTCCTCTAGGATGAGGAGGAGGAGGAGGAAGCTTTTAATCAGAAGCATGCACTACAGAAGGCAAAGGAGGTCGGGCCCATGTCCTCTTTTATGTCTTCAGAGTAAGTGGGCAGATTCCAGCTTTGCCTATCCTCCCCCCCTGCCTCACAGGGATGCTTACATGCTAACACTACTAACATCTGCACCGTCTCAGAGTCTCTGTTTCTGAAGCTGGAAGGGGCTTTGTGTCTGTCAAGGTCTTTAGTCAAACAGGTCATCAGTAGTCTAGTGGTAGTAAGTGAAGTTGAACAGTGAAGTTGAACAGAATTAAAGATCCTTCAGGGGCATTAAAGGCTTCATGAGTTTACATGAGGGGAGCGAACATTCTTTAAAGTTCTAGGGATAATTCAAGCCTGGGGTTGCGTGAAATTGGTTAAGGTCACGTGAATGTGTTTGGAGTTTGGAGGTGTGAATTTGTACATATTGCAAAGTGTCAAATAAAAACTACAAGCCAAAAATAGTTCTCATCTTACTCTTCAGTATTTTAACGCTTTTTATACAAGCATTTCTCTTCTAATGTAAAATCTTTCTTTGCATCAAAAATAAATACCAGGGGAGAATGCACAAACATATATTAACCAGTGGTTACTCAGAAACTGCGTTAGAGCTTGTGCGTCAGCTCAGGACTAACTTAATAGTTATTGAAGATTGTCTTAGCTTGAGGTGAATGTCTTTGTTTGGGGCTACAGGGGGTCCTCGGATTACAGCAGTCTTAACATACGATGGTTGTAGTTTACGATGCTTACTCCTATAACTAGTTCAGTTGCATGTAATGGAAAAATACACAGAATACGCAGTAACGCGACACATGAGTGAGGGAGTTGACCTCTACTAGTATGCCCCAACAACATATTGGACCATTAAAATCGCAAGTGTCTTTTTACATTCATTTTTGTTTACCTTTTCTGCTACTGCAGTACAATGTACAAGTGCAGTATATTTATGTCCTTTTCCTTTTTCTCTGTCTTAGTTGTGGTTTTATGTTCTAGATTTTGATTACAGCAATGTTAGGATTGGTAAATTACATCACTCTTGTAGGAACGGATCTGTGTTGTAACTCCCTGTAGCGTGTTAGCTTAGCACGCATATTTCAGCTTGTGGTGAGTGTCTTACCTTGGGGTTAATGCTCCAGGCTGGGGCTGTAGTTTTAGCTCAGGAATAACATCAGCTTGCAGAAAGTGTCTTAGCTTGAGGTTATATGATTATGTTTTGAATTAGCTTGGGGCTAATAAATCAATAGAGAGCATGTTAGCCTGGGGCTAGCATGTTAACTTGTGTCTGCAACGACATGCCCACACATCTACATACACATTATAATTCTCTGTCTGTGTAGTGGAACTTTGAAATTTGATTTGATCTTGTGGCTGTGTGAAGAAGAACTCCATCAGGCTCTGCTGCATGAAAACGTCTCTAATAACATTTTAGTATATTTTTGATATCTTAATGTTTAAAAAGTTGAACATTGAAACATGAACATGTTATGGGAATGTTGTCAGGCTCTTCTTATTAATGAGTCATTGCCCCCATATTGGAGGATTCGTTTCTCCCCAGTTAACAAGCCTGTGAGTCCTCATTGCATTAGGTTGTGTATGTTCTGTAACTCTGTGTGTAGGCAAGAGATCTTTAGAGTGTTTGATTTGGTTTTATGTTTCTTTATTTGAAAAACACACAACTGCAGTCAGAATATGGTCACGTGATCTCAGAAATTTCATGCCTTCACAGGGGTGAATCGGCCTCACAGAAGAATGCTGGTTAATGTTCCTAACACTCATTTACACTAATGAAGCCCCTCGGATGTGTGGTTGAAGTGAGGTTTTGTGATTATTGCCAAAAAGTTACTTGAAGTTTAAAGGGATGATACATCCTAGAGAGTCCAAGGGAAAGCACTTAATTGGATGGTAAAGTTTAGAAAAGTCAGTTCATGGTTTGCTGGTGTATTTCTTTTGGTTGATATGGAGCTAGACACATTTAACATACACTATATGTCCAAAATCCAGATACTCAGCTTTACATGAGATAATCATCAAAGTGTCAGTCAGAGGTGGATCAAGCCTTTAGTGTTGAGCTGTGGAGTAGCGGAACTGCATTCTCTGGAGTGACAGAGCTCCATCTAACACCTTTGGGAAGAGTTGAAGTCGTGTTTGTTATTCAGAACATAAGTACCTGACCTCAACCAATGCTCTTGTGGCGGAATGCAGTCAAATTCTGAAAGCCATGGTCTGACAACTAGCATAAAGCATTTCCGAAAGGAAGGCTTCCTATTTTTTTTTTAGAATAGATGATCAGGAATCCTTGACTATTGTATATTGTTGCCAAGCAAACACTGCAGAATTCTGTTTAACTGCAGAGTTTGCGCTCGGCTGTTTTCTTGGTTTCAGGACACGCGGTGTTGCGGCTTTCTAAACAAGCGCTGATGTGAACTCAGCAGAGAGGCTTTGTTAAAAAAAATCTGAGGATAATAAATCTGAATAAAGGGCTGTAAAAATCCGAGGCGTACCTGGAAGTCATTCAGTGTGTCCTCACTGATAGATTACATTTATCGCACCATTTAGCCCATTGCATAGTAATCTACCATGAATTCAACAGCATGTTGTCATGACAACCGGCAGACTTCCCTGTCTATGCGGAGATGAGTGTATTAGGTTGTCATAGAGATGTTTCTCCGGCGTGGAGAGGAGGATTATTGAGCGTTTGACAGAGTTTCATTGCGGTAGTAGAGGTTTCTGCTGTGGGAATTTAGAGCGCAGCTAAAGCAGCTTGTGTAAAACGGTTTTTATCTGCTGTTAAAAAAAAAACTAACCACTTGACAACAGTGTTAGTGCAAATTTCTTCATCCACAAAATGCAAAAACTTAAGTAGTAATAACAGCAAAGTTTGTTTACAGGGTGATCTCAGATGCCTTGAAAAAAAGTTTTGTGAGCAGATGCTTGAAATGGAATACGGAGGATGGTCTAGAAGTGAAATAGCAAGTTGTAAATGCAGCAAAGAATGACTGAACCTAAAAGAAAACAAAGAGAGAAAAAAGAAGGCTTGGTTGAGTAATGGTGGTTCCAAACCAAAATGAAGTGAACTTATAATAGAACCTGTTCAGTATTAAATAGTTGTAGTTTTTAGCAAGCTAACAATGTTGCATATTTGCATTTTGTAGACATTTTAGACAAATTACAGACACCTGATGCTTGTAAAACATTTCATGTTTATCTGAAGCTTATAACAGCCATAGTAAAATATATTTGAGCTTGTATGTTGAGACTTTTTTAGTAAAGGGATCTGTTAGACCTCCAGCTCCTGCTCGATTTGTATCAAAGCTTTCTAGAAGACCTGCACTGACACACTCAGACTATCTATTTCTACCTACACAGCACAGATTGCACTGAACATTTCTAAAATATAAATTCTTTACGGATTATTTCTCATTAGAAAGAAGAGCAGTATTGCAGTTTCAATAAAAACATGTTCTATTAAAGAAATGGGTCTGGTATGATCATACATATTTAAATTGCTACATAAAAAATGTGATTAATAACCATTTTGTTTGATATATGCTATTCCTAGAGTAGCCAAACTGGCTGATTAGTTTTCTTGCTTGATGCTTGCTCAAGTTAACCAACACTACTCACCACAGCCCCCTTAAGGTGTTACTGCAAAGTCTTCAGTGAAAGAGACCTGAATGGATGTGCACATGAGGCTGAAAGTGCAGGACAGGATTTACTAATTCAGCATGGACATGCTGAAACTCCTGAGATGAGCTTGCGCACAGATGCATGTGAATTGGAAATCAACCTCTGCATGGCTGTAATGTTAAAACTCCGGGCACTGAGCATGTGCTAACTGAGACCTCACAGTGACAAAATGTGGGACGTTGTGAATTTAGAGGTTCTCCTTTCACAACTTGACAATTGGTTTGGATGTTCCTGATGTGTTCCTGATGTGTTCCTGATGTGAACGAACGAGTGATCCTTCAGTAAATAGGTAACAAGCTTAAGTGTGTGGTATTTCAACACACCAAAATGGCACAGTCAGTGTCTGACCTTTGTTGAGAACCATTGGGTTAGTCCGAATGCTGTTGTGTCTCCCTTTTATATCTGTGTTTGAGGTAGATGTGAACTTTCATCTTGTCACTGAGCTGAGAATGCAGCGGTGGCCCTGAAGGTCGAATGTTGCACGAATGGCATTTGGACCCTGCATGTGGAGAAGAGAGGAAACTAGCATGAAGTTGCTTGAGTAACATTCCGGAAAAATGAATGCATGTTCCCTGGTTAGCATGAGAAAAAAAACCAAAAAAGCAAAACATTGCACACTTGTGCACAATTCAAGCTGCAGGACCTGAAAGTCAAAGATGCACTCTCCTTTTCAGTAAATGTGTGTGTCAATGCTTCTGCAAATGGATCCCATTTATATCTGTCTTATATCTGTGCCATGTTCCTGACTGTCTTAACCCTGCACAAAAAAGTCCAGATGTTTGTATATGTATATGTTGTACCTGATCTAATTCTGCCATCATCCTGTTGTCATGTGACGCTTATGCTGCCCAGTCACCCAGGCCAAAACTCTCATGTTGGAAAGGTTGAAATATCCAGCAGCGGAGGTGGGCACCGACTGATTCAGTTTCTCTCAATTCAATGTACTCAAGTAAAAACGTTATTAGAACATCACAATTACTTTTACTTCTACTCAAGTATGTTTAAGTTACTACTTCATAAATACAATAAATAGGCAAGACACAGCAACTATAAACGAATACACACAAAACTGTTCACAATAACAACAATTTGTTAACATTAACAACAATTTGTTAACATTAAGGTTCACACAATCCTCTTTTGCCTCTTTGTTAAGCATTTTGTTACCCAAAGAATTCCAAGAGAAGAGATTAGCCTAATACACATCACACTTCTGAAACACAACATGTTGATGTATTAAGGTGCTGGATACACCACGTTCCTAAATATTTTAATATTTTAATAATATATTTTATGTTTTACTTCTGTCTGTGGTGATATTTCACAAAATAACATGGATTTACTTGAGTATGGTTTGGGAGACCCACCTCCAGCATGTGGAATCAGTTTAAACAGCTGTGGAAAAACAAAGCATGTTTAATTTACAGTGATCAGTCTATATAGTATGAATTGGTAAGTTCAAGCTGACAACTTAAATAGATTGAATTGATATTTTATACTATATGAGTGCTGATACATTCTCCTTCCCACAGGTATTAGGTAAACTTATTGTCCTTGATTGTTACTAGAGCAAGTTTTGGGTTGTGTTGCTGGGCTTGTTTTGTCTTTGTTTACAAAAGCACTAATGTCTTGTTTTCAACCAACCGCTCATTGATTACACGGACCACAAGTTCAAGTGCCAGTAAGTAACCACAGTCTGTTCATTCCAATTCCTGCCTAATGTTCTCCCTCTGGGTGAAGCTTTCTGTTCTGCCATTTTTTATGAAACGTTTCACCTCACTGTCACTCTCAAGTGTGATCATCAGTCACATTAGTTACTGAATTGTTTTCTGAATTTCTTTAAGTGCTTCCAGACCTTCATTTGATGTGCCATTCTAAATAGACTCTTCTCCCCACAGTGTTCTTTTGCATTTTGTTTTGACTGAAATCACACTGACACCTCAAATCAGTCCAGTCCATTTCCATCCCAGCGCTTCTGGTCTGCTGGGTTGTACATCCCAAACACTGAACAGCACACCAGCCCACCCTTTCTACAACGGGTCCCAAAGCTGCTATCATGTGAAAATCCATGTGAAACCACGAAAGGCCTCATAACTGAGGCAAATCTTAGATTTGCTTAATACTTACAGGAACCAGTGTCATCATTTTATACAGGTTTAAAAATGGTCGCCATTTTTCTTGTGGCTGCCAAATAAGTCATAATTTTTGAACTACTAATGAGAGATGTGTAACAATATCAGGCATTGTCCTTTGTTTTAAGGTATATAATGTATAAAATGTTTGTTTACTAAGTGTGTTGATATCCACACTGTTCTGATTCACAAAAAAAATTCATTTCCCTGAATTTTTTTGTTTGAGTTCGTTGTGTTTTAGTTATTAAACCATAAAAATGTCACACGACTAATATCCACAGTTCAAAAATAATGACTAATCAAACTTTCATATTGAGCAACTATTTTCAGTAGAACACAATTTGAGATGACAATTAGGGCCAATTAAGCACTCTTAAAGCATCTGTCTAGGCCACTTTTAGAAAGGGTGTTTTCATTTCAGATTATCAAATGAATTCACACTGCATTAAAATCTATGATTATATAGCCATAATTTTTTTATAAAATCTAGTTCAACTGATTTAAATCAGCAGTTCTGTCCTATCCAGTCTTTGGGACCTACCAGATGGTCCACAATATTTTACTCAGTACACATGCACTAGTTATTCAGGTTTCTTAATAGACTGGCTCAGATATTTTGGGAGCTGGGCTCATGTATAAATGTGGACCGTCTGGTGAGGCCTGAGGACTAAGATTGGGCAGTAATTTGCAAGGAATTCTGCCATGTAGTCATTAGATGTGTCATTTGTGCCAGAGATTTGTTGTTGTTTTTTTTTTACCCAAAAGTTCTGTGTCTTTGCTCCATGCTGACAGTGTCCTCTGTGTCTCTCTCTCAGGAGGAGGAGGAGGCCCTACCTATACAGGAAGCGAGCGATTCACCGTAGCCGAGCAGCCTACTCTCTGGAGGAGTCAGACGCTCCTCCACTCAGTGCCTCTAACTCTTTCATGTCCAGGCGAGAGAGAAGGCGCCGGCTGACCATGTCCGTGTGGGAGCAGAGGACCAGCCAACTGCGGAGGCATCGGCAGATGTCCAGCCGGGAGGTCCTGTACAACAGCACCAGCGAGGAGCGGGACGGACCCGGTGCGCTGCCACAAGGCCGGCCAGGCGCATCGCCCTCGCAAAGCGTCCGGCGAACAGAGTCGAGACAGATGTCCCACAGCCTCAGATTACCCACAGAATCCAACCCACATACAGCCCTCAACCTCAGGCGACCCTCACTCAGTGCTGCCCTGGAGACTATTGGGCCCCTGGACATGTCCCTAGGTGAGGAGGACATATCCATCCGCCTGCCGGAGCCACCCCTGGCCACTGAGGTTCCTCTTCCAGATGTTCCAGAGTCAGGAACCTCCCCAGGCGTCTCCCAGGAGGTGGGCAGCCACCTGAAGCTGAACGGTGAGAGGAGGCAACGAGCAATCCGTAAACACAGGCCAATGGATTCAGACCCTAGACTACGGCCCCCCAGAGATGCAGATGGGGACCACAGCCAGGAGAGGAGGACGGGGAAAGTGGGAGAAGAGGAGGAGGAGAAGAAAAGCAGCAATGGTGGACGAATCAGTCCAGGTGGCATCGCACCCATGCAGAGGTATGTCTGGGGAGTAAACGTTCTGCCAGTGAGCGGAGTGAACACAGCACGTCACACAGGGTGAACAATGTGAAGTCTTTCTTTGCATTTAACCCATTCACCAAGTGAAGCAGTGGGCTGCCACCAGTGGTGTGTTATCTTGTGTACCTCGGTGGTGCCACCAGCAGATTGTTATGTCAGGATAAACTCAGAGAAGCATTTTGACTCCTGTTGTGATGTAGTTCATCACAGTAGCAACATGCATTGTCGTATTGCCCAGCCCTGTCTGGCCCTGTGACACTATTAAATCCTTCAGTGTATCCTGGAACTTTGGAGAAAGAGCTGTCTTAATTTAAGCACCATAGAGGGTGATCTTGCCTTTGCTGCACTAACACTCTACTACCCCACAGACAGAAACAGACAGACAACAACAGTGATTCATAATATGATTAATAATTATTATTTTCAATTGAAATCTTTTTTTAATTAGTCGAAAATGTAACGCTCTATGAATTCTTTAGTGTTACTAGTATACAGTGTGTATATATTTAAATACGTACATACTGGTTTGAACAGTACAATGACTGCAATAAGTTTTATAAAATGTAACATTTTACAGAGTGAAATAATGATTTTCTTTTATTTTCTCAGCAATTATTTGACTAAAGTTTGCTAGACTGCCTTCTTTACTGCTAACCGGCTGCAAACAGAAAATGAAGCTAATGATATTTTTTAAGGCAACATCTTCACTACAAACTGTGTTTAACTACAATAATTGCCTGCAATTTAGGAAACAAAATCAAACCAAGTGTTGGAATGTTTTCCTTTTGCCAATGTCAGCCCTGTGACATTGATTGACAGGTGAAGATGACAGAGATTGACAGTTTCTGAGAAAGCTGAGAAGGGAAGTGCTTTGTTTTTCTTACATACTGAACACCCACAGGCACTGTGTTTTTGTTGGTAGTAGATTTCTGCACTTGTTTTGAGGACGCAGATTTTGCAGAGGATTTTAGATTGAAACGGATCCTGATCTTGAATTTTTTATACAAAATTTGTACTTAATACAAGAATATGTTTACCTATGGATGGTTTATTAACATAGCATGTGTGGATCAATCTGTCATAAGCTTGCATTTAGATCATTTTAAGATCAAATTTCTGCATACAAATGAATTGGAAATGAATTGGAAATGAATTACCAAAATCTATTCATTTGAACCCATGTTGTAAATGTTGCCGGACTGACTGCACAGGGAGGCAGAGAACAGAACTGGCATATTAGGAAGACTTATATGGCCACTATGTTCCTGTTTGACAGCAGCAAAGTCTGGACACAAGAGTCATGCTCTGCATTTGTGCATGGACAGTGACATTAAAGCCTAGAAATAATAATAAAACCAACCACTTTTTGGTGTTTTAAGGAAGTTGTCACATGGAGGGATTGTATCACCCACACCCATATTCAGCCACAGCCATGGCATTTAGTACAGTGCAATGTTCTTTGCCCTCTGTGGATGTAATGAGCAATTGATATGCAGGATCAGGTTCTGAATTTCCCTGTGGTACTTCTTGTTCTCCATACAGAGAGCCTGGAGATTCAGAGCCAGCCACACTGCAGGTCACTGACAGCACAGTGCTGGAGCACACATTGTCCACCAGGGGCGCCACAGAGGGCGAGAACAACAACGCCCCCACCTCCCTTTTACAGGATAAAGCGAGCATGATGATAGAGGTGACTGACCCTCAGCAGGGCCTGGAGCTGTCCATCACAGGTGGGTGAGAAATACTGCTGTTCCAATAAATAAAATATATCTATTTTGAAATCATTAAATCCTGATTTTTCAAATCTAATTAAATGCATTTCATAGAGTCTGAATGGCATATGTCAATTTTTGTGACCTCTTCTTCAGTTTTCAGTGCATGAAAAAAGCAGAAGACATGTTTTAACAGAAACAAAAGCATCAGCAACTAAATACAGTAATACAGTAGTCAGTTTTGCCTTTTTACAGTTTCCTTTCTTTTTTGTCATACTTTTCAAGAGAATAAATAAATTTGTGTATGGGAAACATGGGTGCTGTTTTCTAATTGGAGCAGTCATAGAGTCCTACCAGATCTTGCATACTTATTAGGAGTCTCATTTTTCTCAGTTTTGATGTATTTATTTAACTCCAGTTTTAGAAAAAACTGCTACTTATTTTCCTTTTATGATTCTTTCCTAATGAAAGAGGCCTTTCTACCTCAGAAATCTTTACTTGCTCATGGCAGCTAAGGTGTGTGTAGGTTACACAAACAGTAGAGTTTTGTGTGAAAATGTGTGTTTACACAGAATTAGTAACTTACATGTCTCTTTTAAGTCAGTTTTGTTCTGATTGGCTGACCTGAATTACGCCCCATTAAAATAAAAATCCAGACTAAAACAGTCCTTACAACATCAGTGTGAATGGACAGAGCTAAACTGTTCTAGGCTGAAAAGGCAGATAGTAGTAAATATCTTGGCTTTTGTGACCTCCCAAAGACTGTGAAGCCAAAGCTATTTTTGCAACGTGGTTTCCATCGATGGACTGTGTTAAATCTTGCATCATGTTATTTGACAGCCAATAGCAAAGACCCAGAGGCTTCAAAGTCAGAGAAGGAAGATGAGGAAGTACCGAACTCTACAAAAGCTATGCCTCCAAACAGCATGTTCATCTTCAAACCCAGCAGTCCGTAAGACTGCTTCATTCAACTACTTCCTTAACTACAAAATAAACTGTCTATATTATCTCTCTCCCTGTCTGTCCACCCCCCATCTTCTTTCTCTTGTCTTGTTTCTCCCTGTCTCTCTCTATCTGTCTTTCTCTCTGTATCTCTGTCTGTCATTATTTCTCAATTCATTGTAACTTTTACTTTATTAAACAACAATAATAATAACAGTAAATAGTCATAATGACATATATGTGTCACACAGGATGTCCAAAATCCTTTTCTCTGAAATTAAGATTAATAATGTGAGGATTAGATTGTATTCAGCCACTGGATCACTTCAGCAGTTCCACTGTAGGGTTCTTCATTTCCCTCTAGCTTGGAACTGAACACTGTGTTCCAGGTTCCAGAGTATATTATAAGGACCTTTTTATCTGGATTATACTTGCTATGTGTCAGCAATTGGAAATGACTGTCTGAATGCTTTTGGACATAGATGTGCGCACACATACAACATCATGCACCATTTATTTTTGCACTAATTTTTATCATTTGTTTTCATACAATTATGTGTTCCTCATTGGTGGTTGCTATCTATCCTTGTACCCATCTATCCATCTATCGATCTATCCACCTGTCCATCTGTCTGTCCGTCTGTCTGTCCATCTGTCCGTCTGTCCATCTGTCTGTCTGTCTGTCTGTCTGTCTGTCTGTCTGACTGTCTGTCTGTCTGTCTATCTATCTATCTACCTACCTACCTACCT
This sequence comes from Rhabdalestes septentrionalis, assembly GCA_037832545.1. Classification (NCBI taxonomy): domain Eukaryota; kingdom Metazoa; phylum Chordata; class Actinopteri; order Characiformes; family Alestidae; genus Rhabdalestes; species Rhabdalestes septentrionalis. Next base: position 17,012 of record JBBMFX010355044.1, read on the forward strand.
ACCTATCTTTCTGTCTCTAAACTATTGTGCAAAAGTCTTAGGCACCTGTGCAAATTGTTAAAATCCATTTTCTCAGTATTTGATGATATCTTTCTGCTAGCAAATTTAACATTAGAATAAATATTAACAAACAATATTTTTTTGCAAAAAAAGAGTTGTTGATATTCTGGGAGGTGTGAATTTCATCTAGGCTTCCAACCATTGTTTGGATTTGTGAAAACCCATTTAAAAATATTTTTGCAGGTGCCTAGGACTTTTGCACAGTACTGTTTTTATTATAATAACTTTTTAACAAAGGTAATTTAAAAAAAACCTCACTCTCTATCTCTGTCTCCCTCAGTATCCGCAGGGCCTGTCACTACATTGTTAATCTCCGTTATTTTGAGATGTGTATCTTGTTGGTCATCGCTGCCAGCAGCATTGCCTTAGCTGCTGAAGATCCTGTGGCCACAAACTCTGACTGGAACAAAGTAAGACTTGATTCTACTCTGTAATCAAGAATATACAGGGGCTCAAGCTCAAACACCTCTAGATCTTGCTTAAAGTGCCAGAATGGGCAGAAACACAACTGAGTACACATGCTTTACAGCTGCTCCGTTTTAGTCTCAGAATGTTTAGGCTCTAAAACATCACAGACTTCTGTATATCACAACGTAGTCTATCATTAAGTATATGCAAATAAGATGTTTTATAATTATAATAATTATAAAACATCCCATTTGCATATGCTGTATGTATACATGTAATAGAATTATTATGCGTCTGGCTTCCCATGCATAGATCAGCAAATTTCCCAAAAAATCAGGGAATGATTACATGCACTGTGCAGACTAGGCTGAATTGACTAGTTTGGATAAATTGAAGTGAGGTTCTGCCACAGACTTTAATTTTGGTCTTGGGCATGATGGCTTCCACTGAGAGATGAAGGCATAGTGTCATCATTTTCATGCCTGAGGCAAAAGATGCTCCGGATTAAATGAACCAGAGCAGCACTAAAACAGAATCATCATTTGGGTTCCATTTGGAAAGCTAATGGCTGCTATTCATCTAATTTCATTATTGCACCAAATGGGCTGAACACTGTTAATGTCTAAAGATGATACATGGTGTTTCGTCAGGGTGTGTATGTGTGTCTGTGTGTGTGCTGAGGCTGACATTTGCACAGCTCGGAGATTGAGTCTTTGCTCTGCCTCCAACAGGTGCTTCGCTACTTTGATTATGTATTCACTGGAGTCTTCACCTTTGAAATGATAATCAAGGTAAGAGAGGTTTTTTGGTAAAAGAATGCCAGATAAGAGAAAAATTATAAGACTGTAAGACTATATATTTGTTTAAATGTATAATATATATGGTGAAAAGAAAAACACATATATGTGTGTGTGTGTATAT
>JBBMFX010355687.1:2500-18397 GCA_037832545.1 Rhabdalestes septentrionalis
TAAAATTCTAAATATTTTATCACAAGTTGCATTTGTGTTTGCCCTGATTTAAAATATCCAATAATTTGTTAATTATTCAACAGAATTGCCTCTCAAAATGAGTCACTCACAACGATGACACTGTGGGTCTCGGCCTCACATCCGAGGTTGCAAAATAAAGAGAGGACAGGAAGGTCGAGTTCAGTAAAAGTTTAATGCTTCCCCAATATCACAATTGTTCTCCTTAAGGTTTGCTAATTTTATTCCACCCATTTTTGGCGCAGTTTCTTGTCCAAGCCTATATTGAATTTTGGCACAGTTTGGAACATTAAATAATTCATTACAGGTGTATTGCGCATGTATTCAGACTTTTGACCATTTTTTGTGGTCATGTCTCTTCTGTAATGTATGTGGAGAGAGAGTGGAGGGGCGATTTGCCTTAAAAGTGTGTAGCAGAGAGGGAGCCTGTGAAGTCACAGCTATGGCAGCTGGAAAACGAAGCAAATTTTGCAGAACTAAACACACAGAAGCCTTATAAACAGACTTCAAGACACTAAAGCTCTGAATCAGTCAAGAAAAAGACATGTTATTATAAACAAACTAAGAAACAAATAATAATAATAAATCATCCTTTGCTATGAGAACAATTTTTTAACACAACCTGGTTTTGGCCGTGAAAGCAATGTTTAGGTCTTTCCAAGTACTGTTTTATTGCAATCGGCCATTGCCGATTGCAATAGTCTGTCAAGAGTCTGTCCCGGTGCCTCTGGTTACTGTAACACAGTGGACCGGTCAACGCTTGACAATTTTATCATGGATCAGGTGGAGGGGTGGGCGTGGTGATTGTTGATACATACATCAGTGGTCCCCAACCTTTAATTCATTACAAATCTGTTTAATATCAGACTTAGTCTTTACTATAGATTAAGTTTACCCGATCATTTTTCAAAATAAAACATAATTTAGACTTTGATACTAAATAAAACGGAAATACTGTACGTTTTTTTGTGCAGCCCGTGGTACCACATGACTAACGGCCCGGGGGTCGGGGACCACTGCTGTAACACATTTTTGGTTGCACGAGCATGGATGGGGAGCTCCTTACCTCCTTCACTGGTGCTGATTGACACCCACGGCGTCCAATCAGAGACGCCCTCGCTGCTCCGGCAGGCCACTCTGATGTCGTATTGGCTGAAGGGCTCCAGGTCAGGGACCAGATGACTGGCAGGCGGGACGTTGATGTTCTGGTTGTGGATCACAAGATCCTCTCCTGACGGTCGCACCTGAGCAACATAAACATGAGCATTCATTCATCTTTTCATGGTCGTCATACCAGCAGTTATTAAGGGTGTAGCTTGGCTGTTGTTATGGTGTTCTAGGTGTTTGCTAGGTTGTTGCTTTCGTATAATTGTAGTAATGGTTTTCATTTACATGTAATGTTAGGATTTCAGTTTTTCTGACAATGACAGTGTTTGTTTTTCTAATGTGGTTAAAGATTTGTGCTTGGTCTGCAATGCAAGCTGGCGAAAATGCTGGTTGACGCTTTTTTAAAAGCCACAAGAATAATCCCCGACGACTGCAGCAGTCTTGTCGATTTGCTTTCCTTTTAACACAAACAAGAAGCAATCCCTTCCATTTCCCCTTTTTCACTTTTCCCTCTTCTCTATGGCCCTCTGGCAGAAGTGAGCGAGTCTTGACGTTTATCCGTCCGTTGTTTTTGCCTTCAGCGCTCCGTACACACGAGTGTTTGCAGCCTGCAGGCGTGGCCTTGCTGCTCTTGGCTGGTCCTGAGCGCCCGCACTGTTCTCTTACTGACGGAGGTCATTAGTATTCGGCTGCAGCGCGAGACACACTCTGGGCCCGGCAGGACACAAGAAAAGAGTCTGCATCAGCAGAAAGCAGCAGGGGGAAAAGAACGTGCTGCCTTTGCAAAGCTGCACAATAAAGAGCATCAAAACACCAAACGCCGGCCCAAAAGTTTCCCCTCCCTCAGCACTCAAACCACATAAAAAGCCCGGACCGTCTCAAATTGTTCTCGGCTGTGTAGCGCGTACAATAACGAGAGCTACTGCAGAGAACGAGATCTTGAACACACGCACACACACACTTTCTCTTTTCCATCTTCTTTTGATTACTTAGTGTTGTATTTTTTTTTCCACCGGGCCCATATTGAACTCTGGAATTCTAAAACATTCTTTATTATCTGGTGTCTTGCGTGTCTATCCAGATTTTTTAATGGTTGATCAGCCTGTGAATATCTGCAGCTTAGACTTTCCCACCTGTTTTCGGGCGAGAGTGGTTCGCTCCACCCGTTTTCACCTGGTCTTAATCATAAATGGCTGGTATAGACAGTGAGTAAACCCCTCCTCTGTGGTTCAGAGGTAAAACACGGTGCTGAATAAAGAGAGGCAGAAGACATGGCAGTTTGATACCCAGCTCTGAGCAGAATATTTGTAAACGCAATTTGTATTGGCCATAAAACCAATATTCACTGCAACCCCTCTTCACATTTCCTTGCACAGTTGTTTGATAGGGTGTTACTAGGTTGTTGCATATGCTCACCCACACATTTTCTCTTTGTTTCTTTCTTTTTTTGGTATTCGGTCATATTGAAGTGATTGTTAAAGGGTTACATTTCTAAGCCATGCACCCTCTTTGGGGAGCCTCTGAAGGTTCTCACACCTGAGTGGCTGGACCAGAACATGCCAGCAATCTGCAGAACATTCCTCCAGAAACCTGAGAGGAGTAGAACTGGCAGTGGAAGCCGTGTGTGTGTATCTGTGTGTGTGTGTGTTTGTGTGTGAGTGTGTGTGAATGGGCCGAGCGTGATTGATGGTGACTCAGATCTCTGTGGAAGAGAGAAGCGGTTTGCCCTGAATGACAGGAAGGACGGCACGGTGCGGCACGCGAGCGGCGAGGCGAGTCATCAGTGAGTCACAGCTCTGATTCAGTGAGTCAGTTCAATAAACTGAACCTCTTAAGTGACAGGCGCTGCTGTGCTGTGACTCACACGCCCAGGACGTTCCTCAGGCCTGCCTCACTTTCACAGTCGGCACCGTCCTGCGGCAGCACCTGTTCACCATTTCTCCCCTCCTCAACCCCAGAACCACAGCGAGCCGGAAAACACCGCACTCAGCTCAGCGTCCCGCAGGAGGAACCACAATTCTCTTTCAAATTAAAATGCAGCACTTTTTCTTTTTCTCTTATCTGTCTTTACCTCTTTTTCCTTGTTTTCTTTATTTCTGTTCTTTCTGCACACCGTTTTTTTTCCTTTTTTCTCTTCTTTGTTGCAGTTTTTCATTCTTTCTCTTCCTCTCTGCAGCACTGTCCCTCACTGTTTCTATTTGTCCCTCACAATCTCTATCTGTCCCTCACAGTCTCTGTCTGTTCCTCAAAGTCTCTATCTGTCCCTCACAGTCTCTGTCTGTCCCTCACAGTCTCTATCTGTCCCTCACAGTCTCTTAACTGTCTCTATCTGTCCCTCACTGTCTCTATCTGTCCCTCACTGTCTCTATCTGTCCCTCACAGTCTCTATCTGTCCCTCACTGTCTCTAAACTGTCTCTAAACTGTCTCTATCTGTCCCTTTATCTCTCACTCTTGCCATCTATTTTTCCTATTTTTTTTCTTTCTTTCTTTTTTCCATCCCTATCATAATTCCTGTCCATGTTTCTGTCCTTATTTGTTGTATCTTTTTTTGTTTTTTCCTTCTTTCTTTTTCCTTCTTTCTTTCATCTTGTCTTCTCTACTTTGTTATTTTGAATCCTTTCCTTTTTTCTTTCCCTGCTTTGTTCTTTTTTCTTTCTTTTGTCCTCACTCCCCTTTTCTTACTTCTTCCTCTTTTTCTTCTTTCTCCACTCGCTGTTTTTATTCCAACATCTCTCCGCAATTCACTTTCTCCCTTCTTTTCTGTTCTTCTTGCTCTTCTTACATTTGTGTTCATTTGATCTGTGGGCTTGTGTGTGTTTGTGCATGTGTGAGAAAGTTTGTGTGTGTGTGTGTGTGTGTGTGTGAGGCAGGTACAGATGTTAAAACAGTGTGAGAGCAAATCCAGTGCAGGTTTCATGTTTTCAGATATTGTGCATATGGACAGTTAGGACTGGTAGCCCCCCATTAACCCCGCCCTCCCAGTACTGCCCCCCCGGCACCCCTGTCTCGATCTGCTGAGCCACCCCCCTTCGTTTCCTCCTTCAGAGCTCTGGGGTGGGGGATCAGTGGGGCACACGAGGGGTGATTTTATTAGAACCAGACGCTCTGGGGTGGTGCTCGCCTGCACAGGACTGCACTGCACGCACACACACACACTCACACACACACACACAAACACACACACTCACACACTCACACACACTGTTCTAGCAGCACCTCAGTAAGAGGCCTCTCTGAGAAATCTGATCCTGTAAAACATGACCAGACAGTGTATGTGTGTGTTTGTGTTTGTGAATATTCTTCTTTCACTTGAACTCTTTGTTATAAACTGGTCACACAAGAACTTCAAGGCACTGTTTGTGCATTAACTCCCCCCCCCCCCCCCACACACACACACACAAATACACACACTCAAACACACTTTAGCTGGAGAGGCTTTTGTACCTGAACTGTGCAGAGAGTGATGGAATAAACTCCGGCAAATCCTGGATTCCAGGACAGACGGATGCTGGAGTTTGTGACCTCTACAGCCTTAATGTCCTGTGGCTGGGCGGGAAGAACTGGAGAGAGAAAGAGAGAGATATAGAGAGACAGAGAGATAGAGAGAGAAAGAGTGAGACAGAGAGAGATAGATTGATCCAGAGAGACAGAGAGAGACAGGGAGATAGAGAGAGAAAGAGTGAGACAGAGAGAGAGACAAAGTGAGAGAGAGAGAGAGATCCAGAGAAAGAGAGAGAGAGAGAAAGTGAAACACAGATAGAGTGAGAGAGAGAGAGAGAGAGAGAGAGAGAGAGTTGTCTCAATATCAGACCTTCAGTTCAGCCCATAAATATAAAAAATAGCCAAAAATGCACAAAAAAATGGAATGTTAATGCACATTAACAACTTTTGAGCAGCATTTATACAGTCACTCCTTCGGTAAATTGTCCTGTATAGAGTTTCCCCCACACCACACACATACACACACACACACACACACACACACACACACACACACTGGTTAGACCTCCAGAAGTACTAGAGGGCTGTTCTATCACCTGCTCAGGAATTGAACTCTATTGTTTCCAACCCATATCGTTTGTTTGTGGGTAATCTGGCACTCTAGGACTGACCAATGGGAGAGCTCCCTTAACTCCACCTACCTAGATACAAGTATCTGTAAGAGGTTTCAGGAATTTAGCTCTATTGTTTCCAACCTATTTCATTGTTATTTCTTTCTCTTATTCTTTATTGTTTTAATTCCAAGGCCGGTAGGGCAAATGTGCTGAGTCTTTATTCTCATCCAAAACATTTCATTGTAATGTTGCCCCCATACACATGACAACAAATACATTTCCAATAAACAATACACGAAACAATGAGGACATAAGAGGATGAACTGTGTGGGCTGATGTCCAACACTGAAGCTGAGTATGCACAAGGGTAGGTGTTCCCGATAAAGTGGCCAACTGGTGATTGAGCAATTTCTGGGGAGGTTATTGTGATACACTGAACTGAGGGACATTGAGAAGTTGGATGTGAAAGCAGGTCAGTTGCTGAGCTCTGCACGTTCCCCTCCAATTCAGAGACCTCAGACAAACACAAACACACACACACTCACCAGTTACAACTCCAGAGCCTGATGACGCCACACCTTTGCCGTTATGAGCCTCGCAGGAGAACGAGCTGGTCTTGTTCAGTCCTGAAGGAGAGAAGAGAGTGAGGAGAGATGACCATCAGAACAACAAAGAGACTCAGCAGTGGATTGAGGTGTGTGTGGACGGATGTGTCAAAGTGCTGCTATCTGGGGGGAGAGCGTGTGAGACAGTGTGTGTGACAGTGTGTGTGAGTCTGCGAGAGAGTGTGTGGATGTGTGAGTCAGTGTTTGAAGAGAAAGGAAGCAGAGTTCTCCCTCGAGTGTGAAGAGCTGAGTAGCAGGAGCTGCTTCTGCTTTTTGGGGGCCCGATATTCAGGAACACACACACACACACACACACACACACACACACACGCACTGAGGCTGTCTTTAGTGGTGACTAACATACATGCACATAAACACACACACATCCTGCACTAAGGCTATCTTTATTGGGAACTAATACACACACACATACATACACTTACACAGACACATATCCTGAAATGAAGCTGTCTTTAGTCGTGAATAATACACACACACACACACAAATCCTGAACTGAGGTGGTGACAAACACCCACCCACACACACACCCACCCACACACACACACACACACACTATTGCATTCTTCACACATTCTGACCAACTCAACAGCATTTAGGAACACTATGCCTTCATTGTGTAAGGGTCACCCAAGAGGTCACGAGATGTGATGGACATAGGATGGCCACTGGCTTGTGTGTCACTGTGCTTTTGTGTGTGTGTGTGTGGGGGGGGGGGGGGGGGGGGGGTTTTCCCCCCCCCTTTTGCTTCCTTCCCTAAAACCAAAATTCCGCCTCAGCACTGAGCTCACCATGTTTCATAAACAGGAACAGCGTGAACTTGTTTACCCACCCCGAGGAGCTCCGATGCCCGAGGATGCACCTCCACTGAGAAACTTCACAAACAGCACATTCTGACTGCAGAGCCGCTATTGTAAGAAGCCATAAAAGCCATGTTACTGTTCTTAAGAGCCTGTTGTGTAATACTTAGTGTTTCTTTTTTGGCCTATAAGCAGTTCTAAGATGAACTACATTTCTTTTAAAATAAATAATAATGTAAATAATAAGGTTTAAGATGTAAAAAGAAGTCAGAACTGTTAACTGTTCACATCTGAAACCTCTAAAAACACTCCCTCACAAGAAGTCACGTTGTTCTAAACGTTTGAAAACATATTGGTCCTAAAACTAAACCCATTCATGGTGAAAGGATACATTTGGGGCATTGTGAAGCCAAATAGAATTCAGAATATTTCAGATTTGCAACTATTTTACCATCAACAACTTCTAAATAAACACTCAAATACACAAGGAGCCTCACTGGGGGTCGATAGTGAAAAAAATGGCTGGATTTCTGTTGGAGACGTCTGGTTCCATTCACCTCCACTGTGAAGAAAAGAGTCTTCACAATGTTTCACAACAAACCTACTCTGAACCCACTTTGTTTACATCTCAACAGTTGAATTATGCAGAAATCGTGATGACCGCAGAAAACGCGGTCGTGTTTCTGACCACCTGCACCTGTTTTTAGACCATTCTGGTGTTATTGAGTCTACTGTTAGTCTCATAATCTTTTACGGTAAAATGCATGCTTTTGAGATTTATGGTGGAAGCTTGTGGTGTGTGTGGGGAGTCATCTATGTGTTTGTGTGTGTGTGTGTGTGTGTGTGTGTGTGTGTGTGTGTGTGTGGCGGTTGGCATGAGTGGGCTCATTCCAGGCCTGTGAGTGTGCCCACTGATGGTCAACCGTCCATGGTGACTCAAAGCCAGTGGCCCCTTCCCCTCCCTCTGTTTTCTTTCAGCCTCTCTCCCTCACTCTCTCTCTCTCTCTCTCTCTCGCTCCTCATTTCTTTTGTGACTCACTCCTCCAAGCTGCAGGTCTGTTCAGCTGGAACTACAACAGAGGCCAAATCTGTCAGGCCGCCATGGCAAGAGTTCAAAAAAGCCTTTCTTGTTTCTCTTTCTTCCCCTCCAAGCCTTCCTCCTATCCCTCCATCCTCGCCTCCCTCCCGACGCTGCTCTTTCACCAGCCACCAAAGGGTAGCTTCTTATTGGACAAGTCCGACCTGGCCTGCAGCCGAGCAGAAGAAAGAAGGTGCGTGCACTTGTTGATCTACATTTTCTTAACTCTGACTTTCTGATTACAGCTTTACGCATCAGGCTCAGGAACATCGCTCCACATATAGATACATATACAATATGTATAGGACATATTATTATTATTATTATTATTATATATACATCCTTAAATGTAATTAAACGTATGGGCCATATTATTATTACATACAGACACTTATACGTACTATATATGGGCTAAAGTATTAACATGTATATGTATATATATACATATATATGTATATGTATATATTACATGTACAGATATTTATATATAACACATGATTATCACACATATATTTGATATATTATTATTACATATACTTACATATATATATTTCATATACATATATTCATTAGGCCCCACATCCTGGCAGTGTATATAAATAAGCCTGTGTGAGTGTGTGTGTGTGTATGTGTGTGTGTGTGTGTGTGTGTGTGTGGGTGTGTGTGTATTGCTGAATGATAGCCAGCCAACCACCCTTTGACCCTAAACGTCTTTGCAGGTCTTCCTGTGCACCGCTGTTGCTTTAGCAGACATCGAAATATCCCATATATCAAAAAGCACAACCCACAAACCATGGCGAGTAAAACTGTCAGCACCACATGATTTAAAAGACCTCCACACAACAGAAACAGCCTCATCCTCCGAGTTTACAAACTCATTACAATGACTGACTTTATACTTTCACTGCTTTAACTCTCCTCACTGAGTTGCTCACTCCAGGCTCCGCCCACAAATGGGTTATTCAGAAAAATGCATTTGTGTGGATTTACAACCATGGAAAAAATAAGAGACTGCATTATTTTTTTCCAGGTTATTGCTTTTGTAATGTGTGAGCGCGTGTCTGTGTAAAATGTGCCTGTCACTGTTGTTTTTCACGCACTTACTGACACTGCATTCAAAATTCCAAACCAAAAAATGTCACAACACACACACACACACACACTACTGCACTCACAACACACACACACACACACACACTACTGCACTCACAACACATACGGAGGCATTTCTTATTTTTTTACATTGCTCAAACTGTTGCAGTGGTTCAGAAAAGAATAGCAAGTTGTGAATTTCCCACACACACACACACACACACACTCTCTGAACAGAATAAAATGGAAAATGGGTTTCTTATGTTTTCCATTGTTCTGTATGTGTGAGTGATAATCCAGTTCTGTTGTGTGTGGAGTTGAGCCGGGTTGGGTCGGGGTCCTGAAGAGATTCTGAATCTGCAGGTTGAGCCAGTTAGGTCTCCGGTCCTTTATAAGAACCTCCAACATGTAGATACAGAGGTCTTTTGTCTAATTGGCCTTCACCTCTATCTGCTGCTGGAAGGTCTGCCCTCGGCTGTGACACTCTGAAGGGCCTCGACTGATAGAAGCAGGAATGTTCGTTTCAAAGGACTTTTGTTTTGGAGAAGATCCACTCATTGTTTGGACAGTTTCGGTGAGACATTGTTGACACCACAAGGACAGCACTGTGATGTTTTTAATTTTGGAGGCCACACGCATTTCTTCATATTTTGCTTTGAATCACCTTGATGGTGCAAAAGTGCTACTTTATTCCTGTCCAACTGTCTTATCTTTGCCTTATTGAGTAAGAAATATGAGCAAAAGTTTTCTGTGACTGTGTTGTACCATGCGAAAATTGTGAGCAATCACTCATCCCTCATATTCTGCATCCAAAGATCCAAACGTCTTTGTATTTTTAATATTGTCATGACGAACAGTTCTCCAGGCATCCTGAATGACTTTCAAAAACTCTCATTTCCAGTCCAGTCCCTGAACCTGACTTTTAGAGGGATTTTGTTTGTTTTAACACACAGTGACCAATGTATGAATCATTCAAGATGAACAAAGAGCATCTAACTTTAAGCATAAATAGTATTTTTGGACCAACAAGATGATTCAAAGCAATGTATAAATAAATGAGCAGGGGTTCAAGACTTTTGCCCAGAAGTGTATTAGCCTGTAAGGTTAAGGCCTGCCCATACATGCTGAGACTGCAAGAAGTGTTTCAGCCCAGAATCTAAGAGAGTCTCTTTCTAAGAGACTCAATTTTAAATAGCCAGGACTCACTTACATATAGGAACAGTAAAAGCCTGTTTTATTCTAACAGGATTCTTTTGGGATCGTTTAAAAACACCAATGCACAACAATTTAAGACTACATTTGGAGGTGGTTTTGAAAGTCCAGTGTGGGAGGGGGGAGTTGTTTCATTCACAAAATAACCAGATTGGTCTTATGTCGTAATAGCGGGAAGAAGCATTTCAGCAGAATCGAAAATAGACGTCCATTCGAAAGTTGAAGTTGAAGTTCCGTTTATAGAGAAAAGCTTATTCGTCACTGGTCTTAAAAACAAACATCTTAAAGGGCCCCTTTAACGAATTTTGGTTCTTGGTTTAATGTAGTAAGTAAACACTTTTTACTCTTTTTTCACATTTACTCCCCCCACTTTTTACGCATACAGACCACACGTGGAAATGAAACCCATTGTAGCGTCATCAATTTTGTGATGTCACAAAAATCTGCATACTTGCATATGTCTTTTTGCCCACCTGTTAACATCATGTGCAGTATTTGATCATGGACATTTTCTGAGTAGGACACAATAAAGAACATTCAATGAGAAAAGAGTTCATTTACATTTATACCCTAGGAGACCAAATGAAGCAAGCAAATGGTCTGTTCCTGTCACATAAACCGCATTAGAATAAGGGTGTGTGCTTTTTAAGACTGTCCTTAAAGGGCCTATCATAGAGTTATTCACTACTTTTATTAAAGGTATTCACTACTTTTTCGGACTTCAGAGTGAGGAACCGAGGTTGTGGACCCACACACAGGCAGTTCAGGAGGTTTTGTTCTAGTAGTTCTATGTTGTGGCGAGTGTAAAGTAACTGTGCTGTTGAGAGTGGATGGGGACAGCGCCACAGGGTCCCTCAGGGTGTTCAAAGGGGCCCCGTCCTGAAGCCAGATGACATGAACAGGCTCAGGGGGTCCATGAGCGACACACTGCAGGCTCAGAGCCACATTTGCCACTACAGACATGGGGTGAGGCTCCACAGAGAAATGAGGGAGACCTGAGAACAAGAGAGAGAGGACGAGACAGAGAGACAGAGAGACAGAGAGAGAGAGAGAGAGAGAGAGAGAGAGAGAGAGAGAGCGAGAAGAGAGAGAGAATATAGTGAGGTCAACCACTGTAACCTTTCAGAAGCCAAACCCGCAGCTAAACATGTTTGGAATGTACTGATCTGCTGGAACAAATATCCAAAACATGAGGAAACATGCACATTTTTGGGAGTATGTTGTAATCTGATTATGATTTAATTGATTTGTTTGCGTGTTTACTTTTATCTGCAGTGGAAATGTACAGCCCATACAATAGTTTGTGGCTAATATGAATAGGCCTGCAATTCTAGCAATTAATAATATGAGCCCATGAATTGAAAGTAACTGCAATTCCTGACTTGTTTTGTTTGTTTGTTTGTTTATTTAGAAGAAGCAGAGAACTGAAATGGTTCATATATTTAAAAACAAAAAAAGCAATAATCAATAATACAATCACAGAACCCAAATCTTTTAAAACAATTGAAAACTTGTTCCTTACTTTATATTTTGTTTGTTATTTTATTTTTTATGTGTTTCTTTGTTTACTTATATATTTATGTGTTTGTTTATTTATTTAATTTTTAAAAATCAATATTCAATAATACGAGCACAGAACTAGAATCTTAGAATCCTTTTTTTAATGAGTTTGTTTGTTTGTTTGTTTGTATATATATTGTTTTGTGTAAAAGAAGTAGAGAATGCATAAATTTTAACCAATTGTCAATAATAGGAGACCAGAGGTCAAACCTGTTGCCACAGGGTGTGAACTGATAGTAATCCCAATTCTTTAATTTGTATTTGATCACATGAATGTGTTAATATAGTTAGAGAGAGTAGTAAACTTGGGGTTAACCTGATTGGATCCTGGACCGCAGTTACTATGAGACGAGAAGAGATGAGCTTGATATGCTAGATTTACAGGTGGAAGAATAGCGACTGAATTTCTTTCCCGTATTCAGCATAAGGGGGTCACCAATAGGAACCGAAAGACAGAATTACCCTCTAGTTGGATGTGTCCTTCAGTTGACTTCAACTCATCATCCTCGGTGACCACAGCACAGTGGTAGGCACCCATGTCCAACAGCTGGACCTCCTCAATCCTGCACACAAAGGAGGGGATTAGCCCAGTTCGTCTGATTCATAGCTCTGAATTAGGATTACAGTTAGATTAAGCTCCGTTAGAGGAAGGTCAGGAGCCATTCGAAAGCCTCGCTGAGCCACGTGAGCAGATATGAGAACATGAATGTGGGATAACTGCGACTGGACCCGTAAACGAGAGAGAGAGAAGACAGGGGGCGTACTGGAGCGTGCTGATGACCAGCCAGGCGTCCTCGCTGTAGGGCACCTGCACCTGGTTGGTGTCGGCGAACTCCAGTGGCTGGCCCTCCCTGAGCCACAGGATATCCGGCGGTCCATCCTCTCCTCCGCTGCCTTGCAGGATGCACTGCAGACTCACCGGCTTCCCCAGAGACGAGGTCACGTTCCCGGGGTTCTCCATGAAGTTCAGCCCTGAGGAGGAACACAGAGACACAGTTCAGAAAAATGTCACATCCACAGTTCAGTACATTCATAAATCTCTCAAATGATCTCAAATCTGTCTTATCTGTGACATATTGTGTAGATTAAATAAAAGCAATGGGAACAAATATTTTTTCTGCAACAGGTTCCAAAGACACATGCAGCCTAGAGGAAGGATTTCTGACCACTCAGCATTCAGCACCACCAGTATACTGATCACCGCCTGATCATCTGAAACCATCTGGTTCTTCACTGGTTTAGGACTTCAGTTAGATGCTCTCTGTTATGCTTTAGTGATTCATACATAGGTAACTGTGTGGCTTAACAAACAAAAACACATTATTCTGAAACTGGTCCAGTTCAGGGACTGGATAGAAAACGCGAGACTTTGAAAGACTTTCAGGAAGCCTGGAGAACTGTGCCTCAAAACTACATTAAAATACAAGAAAGTCTGGATCTTTGAAGGAAAATATGAAAAAAAGGCCACAGCTTAAGATATATATATAGTCCCTGAAAATGTGACCATCTCCACTCTAAACTGGGAGATCTCAGCTCAACACACAACATCGACTGCCATAGACACGGCTGCGTACTCGCCAAACCCAACAGAGGGTTCGTATGATGCTCCACAGGCTGCAGGTCTGCACTCTATCAAGTGCTAACAAGGCTGCAAATGCTGCTAGCATGAATCACTCCTCCCTACCCTTCCGCCTGACTGTAGAAATCGAATGCTTTACATTCCTCTTGTGGCACCGGTCTGATAACAAGCCCTGTTCCCCATCTGGAAGATAGCAGAAGCTCGTCCAGCGTGCAGAAGGAGGGTTCGGGGGTTAGCAGATTGGTTCTGTTGGTTCTAGCTAGTCAAGAGCTGATGTTGCCTTCAGTGCAACTGCAGCTTGAAAGCTGCTTAAGGTAAAAAAAGAATGGGTTCAGTCAACCTAAAGCTCTTAAAAACATTATTTATGAGTTGAGAAGCTGTTCGGTCAGAAGCTGTTCGGTAAAAGGGGATAATGTGAGTGTTATGTGTGTTAATAATCTGTGCAATTCATATATCAGTGCAATAGATATGGGGCCAATTTTTTGGGGGGTAAATATTTCAAATATTTGATCGGGCTGGCCCAGTAATGACAAAATGTGTTCGACTAAAATTTTATTACAGTTCTTTTTTAAAGTTAGACTAAAAAGTAAGACTTTTTTGTTAGTCTAAACTAAACTAATACTAATGAAGGTTAAATGACTAAACTACGAGAAATATAATTTGTATTTTAGTGAAAACTAAATCCGATTCACCTTCTAACCTTCCGAAAGTGATGAGTAGTTGCCAACTATTTATTAAAATTTGCATAAAAGAGTTTCTTGCACAGAACCACCTAAACTTACAATTATCCAGGTATTCAATCATACAAATGTAAAACTGTGGTTAAAAAGCTTCAAACACTTTTTTTTCAGTGGTTACTGTCAAATGGTGTCACCACAAAGAGAAGTCGGAGCACTTGAGACTTTCGGAGTGCCCGTTACGAGGAAGTTTGAAGTGGACTGGAAGTCTGATTCTCTGAGAATGAGGCATGAACCCTGCCTGACCAAGTATTCTAGTAAACATATCTCAATTTATCCTTTACATACTTCTCATAATACTCACTGGACTTTCAACAGCACCTTCACTTTACCTTCTGTTTACTGGCACATTTATTCCCTGTTATTTGATAAGCTTGTAATTCACGCTCACTCAATGTGATTCAGTGCTAATCGCCTCTTGTGCGATATCATACTTATGGTGCAGCACTTGTCACTCCAGGAGTTTTATATCCCATTCACCCTTTACTGTTACATGATATTACTGTACATTGTTGTGTTGTCTCTTCATTCCATCATTTCTGTCATCCATTTTTATGAAATATGACATTAGGGTGTAATATGATTTTTCTGGAATGTTTACATCCAGTACACTGCACTGTTACTGTTATATACTGTCACTCTATACATGTTACTGTTGTATATTTAATTTATCAAATTGTTTCTGTCTCAACTTGCGCCTTGTCAAAAAGTGTTCTCCATGGAAAAACGTCTCATCATGTGTTCACCGATTAGAATACAATAACCTCGAAACCCAAAGACATTTGACTCAACAAAACACACGGAGCCCAGCGTTTGCTTGGTTCCTCCCAGACCCACCCTCATGTTCCTCTGCAGGAGCTCCAGAGGAAAAGTTCAACCTTCTGAGTCATGATTCAGTCTTTGGATTTTCTCAAGACTCTCCGACGGACGGATCTGTGACACCAGGGCGCCGACCTCTGACCCCACTATAGATCATTCGGCTCCCTGGGCCTTCACATCAGAACATAAACTGTGGCACATTTAAACGTTAGCAACGTCCGCTTAACCCTGTGGAAATCTTTTTAGAAATGGACCAAAAGTTAGCGGAAACATTTTATTCACATTGGCCTCGTTAACACTCATCTACATTAAGGAACCTGAGCTTCACCATTTCATGTCTTCGTGTATGGTTGTGATGGCAATAAAGTTCACTTTGACTTTGACTTCAAAGTCAAACAGTCCATCTTAATATAGTAAAAAAAATTAATAATTCCAGTGAACAAAAGAAAACTAAATAAGGTCTGCAATTTTAACTTATTTTCATTCAGTAGAGTCATGTTAGTGTTTAAACTTTCACTTCATTATTAAATTTCAGTTGTGGTTAAGATCTTGAAACACCTTGAATCATAACATTTTGAATTTATGAAATTCTGTTTAAAATATTCAGGCCATGAAAGGTGTTTGGGTTTAAATCTGTGACGAATCTTCTGAGTTCTAAAGCAGAGAAGCACGAATGTAACACATAAGCCCAGTTCCTCAGGTATTCAAGTGATCTGGGCCAGTCCTCCAAAAGAGCATAGATTTCATGTGGAAATGGTTATATTTCAGCGCTGCACCAATGAGATTCTTCAGGGCAGGCTGAGAGGTCGCTTTCCAGAAGATCAGTGCGACACACTGGAGCTCATCCAAGTCTCAGACTGAGGAGAAAAGCACAGGCTGCAGGGAGAGGATCTGAGCCCAAAGAGAGGATGTGAACACAGAATCACACACCGACACACACACGGCTCCCCGGACAGCACTTAAACTGAGGCCCCTCGGAGCTACACGGCTTTTAGCTCCCCTCGTGTCCGCTGGCACCTCTCCTTTTATGTCTCGCTGATCTCAGAGGAAAGGACCAGGCCAGCGCCGAACATAAACAGCCTCTTCTCCAAATGGGCTTTGTTGGAATTTGGGGTAATACTTTATTCGGTGACCTAAACTTTGTGTGTGAGTGTGTGTGTGTTTGTGTGTATGTGTTTTTCTCCGTCAGGGATGTGCTTTCAATTTTGATATTTG
>JBBMFX010355797.1:0-18396 GCA_037832545.1 Rhabdalestes septentrionalis
TTCAAGGTATTTTAGCAGTTATAAAGGTCTGTTTGCAGTATAATGTGTCAAATATAACCCTCCTGCATGATATCAAGAGAGTTAATCTGGGCGCTACAGCTTTAAGCAGCTGGGCGCGCTCCCGCGGACGGCAATCAAGTTCTGGCAGACGATCACTTTTTGGCACAACACCGTGCAAGAAAAAACGGCTCTCTGAAATAAGCCGAACTTTCCATCACTAGTAAACTGACGAGTGAAGCTGTTGTTGTATTAACTGGAGTTGTAGCGCCCGCTGTCAACAGCCACGACCGTCCAAAATAATGTTCCATGAAAATTACTCAATTTCGTGAATTTACCAGACTGGTCACGGGTCCGGACAGAACATTCACTCGGTCCGGATCCAGACCACGGTCCGCCATTTGGTGATGCCTGGTATATAGCATAGTGTATTTTCATACACAGATTTTTATGAAGATTTGATTAATGTTTTATATTGTATATTGTTCTTGTCTCTGTGTCTCTGTATGTCTTTGCAACCACTATATAAACTATTTCTTATGGGATCAATAAAGTATTCAGAAGTTGTCAGTGTCTCAAAACCACATACACAAGCCCAGGCTTGATGATTTGAGCACAGTTTGAGTCAAGTGTGTGGTGATTTAGGTGTGTAGTGTCTCACTTTGCTAACTGGAGCTGAGCTTCTATTAACATTTCCATCATTGCATAATAACAGCTATATTTGTAAGCAAACTTAAGATTCCAACGTGTCTCCATGGGCGTAGAGACCATTACTAGTTCTGGTTTGCAGGGCAAAGTTCAGGTACAGTATCTGTATTTGTATCTATATCTGTATCTGTAAATACTTTGTATTTAATGTATCAAAATTGCATTTTCTGGAATGAAAATGACCGGTAATGAAAATTGCGCCTAGAGTAAAGAATACATTATTTACATGGTGGGCTATAGTACTTCTTGCTTTGACAGTATGTGTCCAACTGAATCACATGCAGACTAGCTGCTGTCCTGGTGGTTTGGAGTGTTGACCCTGCGATCAGAAGGTCATGGGTCCAGGACTGCCAGTGGTACCATGAAGGGGGCATATTTAGCAACGTAACATCCCCACAAACTACATTGCTGTGTTACTGGCTGCCCACTGCTGCACTTGGTGAATAGGTTAAATGCAGAGAATAATTTCACACTGTGTACTGCGCAAATGGCCATGTTTAAAACTAATATCGGTGGTTTTTGCAGGGGTTTATTAATGTTCTCCAACAACAAAACCATGCTTAGAACTATGGTGGGTAATATGGTGCCGGGTCCTTTTTATTCAAGTGGATTAGCTCCATATGGTTAAAAACATGTAGTCTTATAAACATCCATGTAGTCTCATGATGTAACATGTAGTCTCATGAACACTATTGTTTGTTTGTTTATATCTGTCTCATGTCACTGATCTCCCCGACAATCAATGTCCCAATATTTCTCTGTCACCCTTATGCCATTTGCTCATGAACTGCATTATGAGTAAGTGGAATTTTAAATTAGATTTGTTTGTTTAGTAAAACAGCTTCTTGCAAGTTACCATTTGTTATAATGTTTATTATATCAGCTTCATTTCCTTGTGTCCACTTAGGTGAAAAGTGCCAGGTAAACCATGTCCTTACAATGACCCTTTTTCTATTTTCTCTCCGCAGATCTTACAGGTGAATCTAGTGATGTCCATCTTGCTTTACGTGATGTTCCTCGCGTACCTCTATGGCATCTCAGCCACCAATACCAGCAACAGCCAGTGGCCCACGCAGGACCCCATCAACACGCTTATAGTGAAGCTCCTGCAGGCCGACATTGGTCATGGCCGGCAGCGGCAAGATGAGGGGGCTCAGGAGGCGAACCTGCCCACTGCCCCCTCGGACACAGAGTACCCACAGCGAACCACAGCCAAGAGGGCCTTTGCTGATGAGCTCCTCAGGCAGCACAAGCGTTACAATTCACCCCGTGTGCTGCTGAGCGAGCGGCCGCCCCTGCAGCCCCCGCCACTTTACCTCACTGATGACTTTGTGGGCACCCAGGATGCCGTCAACAGAACGCGTCAGAAGCGAAACGCCGAGCACAGGAGTTACCGAGGCGAGTACTCGGTGTGTGACAGTGAGAGCAAGTGGGTGACGAACAGGACCATGGCAGTGGACATCCATGGCCGCCACGTTTTAGTGCTGACTGAGGTCAGCACGGCCAATATAAAGCAATACTTTTATGAGACAAGGTGCAAGGAAGGCAGATCCCTCAAGAGCAGCTGCCAGGGCATCGACAACAAGCACTGGAACTCGCAGTGCAAAAATTCGCAGACATACGTGCGTGCTCTCACAAAGTACAACAACACGCTGGGCTGGCGCTGGATTCGGATAAACACCGCGTGCGTCTGCGCTCTTTCGCGCAAGCGACGCAGGACGTAATAGAAAGTGCGCAAAATCCCGTACCTCATAGCAACTCAGTACTCCTTATGTCTTTATATTTTATCCTGGGGGGATGTACATATATAAATATAAATTATTCTTTAAGTTATATAAAAATGCATGTAGTCTATACATGTCTATATGATGTATAAAGATATTTGTGTTATTTATTGAACTTGTTATCAAAGCAAAATCCCCTAAAAAAAAAGAAAAAGAGAGAGAGACACATATGAACTTGTGATGAATCATGCAATGCCATTAAGCTACAGGAGCATTACATGGTAAAATGATGTGCCTTCCTCAAACATCTTTACACACAATGGACATCGCATCTTTAGATTTGAACCCTGGAATCAGTTGTAGTTTAGTACAATTTAATATACGTCAAAAGGTAAAACTGTATCAATTCTATCCTCATTACTACAGTATTGATCAAAAACACACAGTCTGTGCTACTGGTACTGCATTATTAGTACATCCATCATGTCTGGGGGGAAAAAGAAATCATAATTTATATGTTTTCCTTTGCTTTGAAGAAGTATAAAGATGTATATCTATATCACAGAAATGCATGGAATGATTAAGAAATATATATTTTTATATCACTCATCTACTTGTGCACAATGAGAACATGATGCATGTTGGTATACAGGCCATACTGACTAATGCAGTGTACAGCAACACGAGTAAATGGAAAATAACAGGAAATGTTTTAGCACTGGAGATCAGTTGCGATTCTAACACAGCAAAGAGCTCAACAAGGGGGTGAGCCATATTTTTCACAGCTCTGGATTGAGTCAAGTTTGGGATCTTCAAAGGGTTCTTTCAGAGGAGGAGCATTTGCTGTACAGACTATTTATCCTTGTGTCAAACTGTATATCCAGATATAAATGTGTTCCAGTCACAAAATTTCAAGTAATGGCATCAACTATTCATGGTTCTTCAGTTTGGAGGGCTGATGTCAAATTCATCTTCGTGGTTTCCCCTTCAAACACATCTGATTCAATTACAGGGTTAGAGTTATAGGAAATTATCCATTTGTGCTGGACACCAGCACCCCAGAACCAAAATGAAAGAGTCCTAGCTTAGCCATTCTAAAGTAATTTGAGAGATTGAAAGAGTCTAAAGTGAAAACTGATTTTGATTGACAATAAACCAAAAGAAGCCTGGTGTTTCTCATAGGTTTCACCCCATTCACTTCACAGACCAAGCCTCCCGTCCCACCTGCCAGGCCAAGCATAAATGCACAGCAAGTCCTCTGCTTGCTTTTGATCAATCCTGTAAGACCCCCCCCCAGGCAAGAAATTAGTTCATTATGAACAGCAAGAGTGGTAGGCAAGCAAATGGACACTAAAGCGTGCCATTGTTAAAGACGCTGCAGTCTTACAGAAGAGTATAAAGCTGCCTTAAGACGATGTACATATGTGCAGACCTGGGGATTTGAGCACATAATCTCCCCATTAAGAGGGTTTCCCTCTTGCCAGGCTCAATTTTGGAGATAAGTATTTCGCTGGGGCTCTCAAGGTAGGCCTATAAAAAGCACCTAATGAGCAGCCCATTCAGAAATGTATGGTCCGTTAGTGTTGCACTGGCTTTTTCACACTCACACGTATACCACTTTGAATACCCTGTTCCTTTTTCTGTCTTAATGCTACAAAAGAAAAAAAAATACTGTTGTGTGTATCCATGTTATATGCAAGGTCATTCCAGTCAACATGCTTGAAAAATATGACATCAGCGCTTTCAATATTTTTAATATTATAGTGAGAACACTAGACACACACACCCGCTAGGTGTGGACAATTCCATGCAGAGAATGAAAGTAAAAAGTGTATGAGGACCTCGTTACATTGGACATATGGTTCTAGAAACATTTACATTATGTGTAGGTTCTTTAAACATTAAATAAAAACTTTTACTAAAATGTTCTTCAATAAACATCATCTAATGAAATGGTCTTTAGGAATCCAGGGATGATCCAAACTCATCACTGTATAGAATATTTTTGAATACCTTTGTTTTTATGATAATAATCATAAGACCCACATGCCCACATGTCCTCTCATCCTCTGGTCTTTTTTTAAAACTATATACATCTGAGTTCCAGTCAAATTGTATCCATTAATCCATTGCTTCCAAGATAAGTGAAATGGGGAGGACATTAGAATAGGAAGCTATTTGGATGTGCTTTGATAAGGTCAATAAAATAATTTAAGATTTATCCATCAGGATGCCGCTTCCCTCTAAAGGCCATTTGGAGTGTAAAGCTTTACCATCCAAAGTTGTATCAAAATATGCATGGACATAAAAGATTAATCTTGTGCTTTAATGCCGTGTCAGAGACATAATGCTGCATCTTAATATATGGAGGGTGCATGAAATAATGCTCATAGAAGTTAATCTGATGGTTTGAAACTAGGATGTCTTGACTGACAGATTCAATTTGCATTAAATGACTGCTTTGGGGGGCGTGGGGATAGAAAAGAGTTCACCCAAAATTGAACAAAATTCCAGACCACCATACAGATTCATCCTTCCTGTGTTTCACTTGATACACCACAGGGATACCTCCTCCATATCCTTCTGAGCTATAGGAGGAGACACACACACTCACACACAACAGAGGAACTCACTTTGCTATCTATTTCTTTGGATGCTCTTGAGAATGAATCTACATATTGCCTTTCCCCAGAAAACCACATCTAACACTGGAGTCTGGAAAACCCTACGCGCTCTTGACTTTTGCTCATGTTTGGATTATGATTAATCCAATAAAACATTCCCACATGATTGTTTTTTTTGGTATTGTGTGTTAAAGCCCTGCTGTTGTTGTGTACACTGTATACAATTCTTGCTGCTTTAAACAACTGCGACCATCCTGACCATGGACCTCCAAACGCAGGAGAATGCTGAAGCCCAAGGACAAGTAACCTTTTTTTGCTGATACTGAATATTTCCAGCTTTTGAAAAGGAGAAAATGTGCCAAAAATATTGTATTCAAGGACCAGATATCATTTTCTCTCTGGGTATGTCAATACTGAGCAAACTGTGACAAAAATGAAAAAAAAAAAAAAAAAAGCAGATGTCTATTTTAGTAAGAAAAAGACTTGGATGTGTGTTGGATGTGTCTCGTTTAGTCAAGTAGCTTATTTTTGCCAACTGATACACTCTTATCACCTGGTGTCCCTACATGTGTTTGCTTATTTTCCACCGTTTGCTCGTTCGTCACGAATCTGTTCTTTTCCAAAAGTTTGGCTAAATCTGATCCATTTTCTCTCTGATACTTGAAGAAGTGCTGTGAGTGAATCGGCTGACCACTTAAACCTAATGCCACCCCCCCACACCCCCCCATCCCCTTTACCACAAGGACTTCTCTGAATAAACATGTTTTTTTTTATATCTGCGTATGTGTTCACTGAGGAAAGCAAGCAAATGCTAGTAGGATTAATTTTATCTCCCAGCCATCATGTGATAGGTATAAAACTAATAAGTCAATACCCAGTTAGTTCAGCCTTGTGGAGGATGTGACCTTCACAATAATTCAACACAAATTCCCACTATATATAGTCTGCGAATATTCTGGCATGCCTGGTCAAATTACATGTTTTGTTGTGTGAAAAATACTCTTTCTTGACAAAGAACCCACTTCAGCACTCTTAATTGTTCATTAGTGTTTATACAATTAGTGCTTATGCTGAATGAAGCATAAAAATTGTGTCTAGTGCAAAGGTTAGAGATTTTATTGTTAGACATTCAACTTTAATTTTTGGGATTTCTGAAATTATATTTTTCATTTTACCTCCACTTTCAAAAGCTCAAAATCAATTGTGCAGTGTGATCCTATATATAAAAGAGATCTATTGTTTTAATACTTAAAATAAACGTAAAAGCTATATTAAAGAATAACATTTTCACATGTTTCTTGAAAGTATTGGCTAAATTTTCTGGGCTGAATAGCTGGAATTGAGCTCTGCATGTTAGAAGTGTAATAACAGTAAGAGGCCTCTCCTCTTTTATGTAATTTACAGACAGTACTTGGCAGGAGGCCATACCTGCAGATCTTAGCTCACATGTTGGAACATAAACAGACTGGCATTCAGTGAAGCATGCAGGTTCTTTAAGGCCATGTAGAGCTTTAAAAACATGTAAAGCTCTATTTACATGTACAAATTTTAACCCTATCCTTAAAGAAACAGGTAACCAGTGTTTTTTATTTTCAAAACAAGGTTTATGTAATCTCTTCCTTAAGTGTTTTTTAGGAACCGTGCGACTGCATTTCATACCAGATATGCATGCACCATTTTCTTAGGATGCTCAGTAAAGAGATCATTACAGTAATCAGTTCTGTTTGCATAGATATGTTTCTCTGCATCACTCTGGGGCAAGAAAATGACCTAACTAGCAAAAATGATCAAATGATAGCAAAGGACTGTCTTTATATGGTCTACACCTAAGAAACTATGCCCAAGTGTCAAATTTTGTATATGAAGCAAAGGGGCATAGATTCTCTCAAGACATGGACATGTGTAATTACATATGATCAGCATAGCTAATAAAATTCATTTCAAAACTGAACCCCTTTAACTTCATTAGCTGTTAAAAAAGTCTGCACAGCTTCAAGTGGATCATTACTACAAAATTGCAAAACAAAATGCAATATGGTAAAACACACCAATCATCATCGTATCACTAATAATAAATCCACGGAACAGATTTTCTGCCATATAGTCATTTCCCAGCAAGCTATGTTTGCAAACATAGCTTAGCAATCCAAGATTATTCCACCAAGGATTATCCCACTGATCGTTTTGCACACGACTCAATCAGATTTTTAATCAGATAAAAAGATTTTCAGCCAAATGGACACTGTGTGTGACTGAAAGCAGAAACACCAAAAACAACCAAGCATAGCTGGCAAACACACTGTTTGTGCGGTCAGGTATTAGATCAGAGCTAAATAGGCTCTGGGGGATGCCCACTGTGTGCATGCTACTATGTGGCCAGTAGAATATAAGTGACCCCCAACATTTGGCAATCTATAAATACCACAAACCATATGCCAAACAACACAAGAGGAAAATAGCTCTGGACTGTGGTTAATTAGGAGGTAATCCTCTTGTAGCTTGTTCTTAGCAGTTCCTAAGACTCATTTTCAAGGCAGAAACACCATTACAATTCTTTCAAGAGGTTGCCGTTAGCTTGGGGTCACACTACGATTGTATTGCCATACGATTATAGCATCATTCTACTTCTATGGAGACTTAGAGTCCTCAGACACCAAATCCAAACAATCTGAACTCTATTTCTTAACGGCTGAGCAGAATGTAGTGCTGTGTGACTCGCTACAGTTGTTATTTAGTACAAAGATCCTTTGTATAGAAGAACACTGCCATAGTCATGACTCTCATGACACTTCAATTACACCAATGAAAATGATTTAAATAGTGCCTAAACACTATTCAAAGTAGGTGTTTACTCCTAAAAGTTAATGGTGCCAAAAGGGTTTTTTGACTGATTCGATATGACATGTAGGGTCACATTAGATCCAAAAATAAAGATAGCCTATCACTGCAACTGTAGTTTATTGTTGGATTGTCCACAAAACACAGTTTTCCCTGAAGCAAGGGTTCCTAAACTCAATAACCTATTCTAGTGTGAAAAAGGTTCCTTGGATGCTCACCACAGGCAAATATGTAGCTCTTTTACACAATAGGCTGTGGTCATTGAGCTAAGCAGATGATTAATATTTAATATTTAAACAATCCAGCAATAAACTCAGGTGCGAGTCATGGGCTATCTTTATTTTGGATATAATGTGACCCTACACATGTCATATCAAATTAAAAATCTAATCAGCAACCCTCTGGCTATGCACAGAACTTGGGGTCCTCAGAGCCAACCATGGCCCTAAAGAACTCATGGCACAACAATTTTCTAAATGAGTTCTGTACATTTATAGAAGTTTAAAGGTGACAGATTATGCAAAACGCACTTTGGTTATAATAGGTCCATGGGCTACACAAAATATGTTAATAAAGTTCAGTGCACAAAAGCACTCTCACATAAAGAGCTCTCACTAGATGTATTCTTCACATTTTCAGGCCCTTTCAAAATAAGCCGTTTGGATGGAGGGCCCAGTGTGACGTCCCACTGGGCCAATTTGCATAGAACCCCATTCATCTGTGGAGACCCCACCCATTATATTAGTTTATGATAAGCCGAGCGCTATGTCTACAGGTTGAAAAGAACAGCACAAATCCCGTGGCCAGCAATGGCTTATTTGCATGAAAGGGACAGTGCCTGAAATGGCTCATTTTGAAAAGGACTGAAACTGTCAATAACAAAGCTGGTGATATCTCTTTATTTGAGAGTGATTTTGAGCAATGAACTTTATGAACATGTTTTGTATAGCCCATTGACTTAATATAACTTGGCTTTTTTGTTTGTTTGTTTTTTGCAAGTGATAATATGTCCCCTATAAGTAACCTCTGTTTAATGCAAAATCTTTACATGAAATATAGGGCCATGCAGGAATATTTTGAAGAGCGTCCTTGACAAACAATGCCAAAAAAATAGTTGAACCAGATCCATTAGCTAAAGGGTCATTTCTTGAGTTCTTATGTGAGCAAAACTAAAGAGAATTCCAAACCTTAACAGTCATCATGCCCCTTTGGCCTCAAAGTCTAGTCAGTGCCTCAGAGACTATGACACAACACCTCATCTCAGCACCCTGCCCCAAACAACATGAGGGCAAACTGTTCACACAAAACTACAACAAACACCCCTCCTCTGGGCATGGAGAGGTCATCTATCCCTCTCTCACTCTCCTCACATTTCTACAAAAGTAATATCCATTGACGCCTTGCTCTCATTCTATTCTGCTTGCTGTGCGAGTCTCACATTACTGATGAAAGTGCCAAGCCCTGAACTGACAGGTTCTTCTTCACGTCACTCACACCATACTCATTCCTGCTATGTGATGAGAGTGACTAAGTCATGCATCTGTTGACTGCAAAGGTCTTATGAGTTTCAGTGTGAGAAGGCCTGTTGAAGGAAGTTCCCATTACTGCTTTTAAAACAGTGTGTGGTTTCTCAAATTATGATGAAGAGTTTGATTTGAGCAGGGGAAATCTGACCCTGGATCAGTGTAACAGATCAGATATTTGCCAGAATGTGTGGAGGACATGGTGATCGAAACAAGACAGTTAATTAGGACTGATGTGATGCTGGATTTGATTTGCATGCTGGTGGCAGTTCTAGCAGGCCTGTGCTGAAATAACTGTGATGTCTGCCCTGTGTCGTCAGTATATAACACTGATTGTAACAAGTTGACTGCCTCATAACACTTGCAGGCCAGCTGAAGGAGAACACACAAGAATAAACTAACACTGAATATCTTCATCTCAGGTAAGGTAGCAGGTTTATTTCCATTGCAGATAGATGGATATGCAGTATACATCAAAACCAGAGACGGAATAGTGGGATCTATGTGAAAAATGATCTGCAGTGCAGTGACACTTGTTGAAATAGCCATAGTGTTAAAATAGCATGTACTTATAGGCAAAACGTTTAGAGAATTCTATAGACCTGCAGTGGAAATCAAATGTATATTGTTTAAAATGTACATACATATGGACAAACGTATTGGGACAAACCTCTTAATTATTGAATTCAGTTGGCTTCATACTTTCAGTGAAGGACAATCCTAAAATTTCAGCATACCAGAAGAACCTTTTCTATTCCAGCATATCCGTGCCACAGTGCACAAACCAAGCTCCATAAAGACATGGATGGATGAGTTCAATGTGGAAGAAAACAACTGGTCCACAAAGAGCCCCGACTTCAACCCCATCTAGCACCTTTGGGATGAACTGGAATGAAAATTGTGAGACAGACATTCTTATTCAACATCAGTGCCTGACCTCATAAATGCTCTTTGGAAAGAATGGGTACAAATTCCCACAGAAACTCTAAAGCCTTCCAGATAGAGTGAAAGCTGTTACATCTGCAAAGGGGAAACAGCTCCATATTATAGTCTATGTATTTGGATGTAATATCATTAAAGCCTCTGGCATCCCAATACATTTGGCCATAAAATTAGTCCAAGTTAAAAATGGATGTTACCACTTGAACAGCATAATGTGGTCACTTTTAACAAGTTGACTTTCACTCTTCTTTCAAGGATGGCCCACATGAAGATGTTTGCTGAAATTCCCATGTCTAAGGTACACACGGAACATACTTTCCAGACTGTGTTTTATAGTGTGGTTATCCAACTCTCTAATTTTGTAAATCCACAGCTATAAAATAACTGGGTGTGATATAATAACTGAGTTGCATCTGCTTATTCATCTCTTAAAACTTGCTGGGGATGTACATGTCTTTGCTGCTGTCAAATTGTGACTGAAGCTCAAATAAAAACATCACTAACCTTCATGCTCTAAAGGCTCATCTGAACTGTGGAGTGTCTTACATTTATCTCTGCAGTGTATGAGAGATATGTGCAAAGAGGAGGACTATATGTTCCTAAAAGGGAAGAGAAAGCAAGCCAAGACTACAGAGGACAGGACAACCCAGGACATTGAGTGGCAGCAAAGACGAGAAGAAAGGGTAAAGAGCGGTGTACAGACAGAACCAAAACATTTAAAATCAGTAACATGACACAGTATGTAAGTTACAAAAATACTCTTTACTCCCAAGTCTATTCAATTCATGTGTAAGACTTAAATCGAAAACAGCCTATTTTCGATTATCATCTATAACATCACATTGGGTCGAATTTATAAGGAGTGCATCATCTACATTTTTTAATGAGCCACGGGATAGGAGAGCCAATTAGGGTGGGGCGTGGCCAGCAACAGCTTATTTGCATGTAATGTACAGAGCCCTAAAACTACCTGTTTTGAACATAAGCCAAACTGTGAAGATTAAACCTGGTTATATCTCTTTATGTGAGAGTGATTTTGTTCAAATAACATAATGAATATTTTTTATAGTCCATAGACCTATTATAACTTTTTTTTTAATTTAAGTGTAGTAATAGGTCCCCTTTAATACATCACCTAAAAAGCCAGAGTATGTTTTAGTGAATGAGACCCCTGTGTTTTTAATAGTTTAATAGTTTAAAAGTTGTGAATCTTGGACAGAGGAATGTCAGTCACATAGAATATTAGGACCACACCCTGACAGTTAAACCTGATCAGCACTGCTTAATCTTGCAGTAGTTTTTTTTAAATTAAAACATTGCTAGACTTTCAATAAATTCAATTCAACTCAATTCAACTCTATTGTAATTCAATACAAATGTGTGTCATATTTTACACTGTACACCTTATTTTACGTCAAATGTGGAAAATGTAGTGAATACTTAAAAAGTTTCCAAATGTAGTCAACCAGCCCAGACATGTTCAGTGTCTGATTTACAGCTACAAGACAATAGGTGTTAACAATGAAGGGAATATTTTATACACTAATTAGTTCTGTACAACTATGAAACCCAGAGCTACATAATAATAGAGTACAATGTAAGACAAACAAAACTATTTAGGACTATCTAACAATTTAATGTGGCTTGAGGCTGTATTTTTTCATGAAGTTCCCAGCTGCATATGCTTCACATTATTGTTGGCATCATTAGCCTCATTAGGAGCATTAGTTGATCCAAGGCAAAATCAAAATCAACCGAATGTGTCTGAGGTGCTTGACTACATTTGGCGTAAGAGGGAATACGATTTTTATTTTCTGATAGCTACATAAATATTGATTACTTCTTGTCTTGTATATAAGGATGCTAAAATTGTTTTCTGGGTCCTGCAGCTACGTCGGAAGCTGGAGAGAGAGCAGGAGGAGCAGAAGAGGCAGCGGGAACTGGAGGAACAGCGGAGGGTAAAAAATCCCGCCTGAAATTTTCAATTGCATTGATTTTGGAATGTTAGTCTAACATAGCCAGTAATATCTGTTCAATAAAAATCTGAACTTTTTGGACCCAAACAATCAAACTGAACTGAATTAGGGTGAAATGAATCTGATTGAGTCTTCTTATACAATCGGTAATTGTATTAAATTAGTATGACATTTGTAAACACCACATCTAGGACAAACACGCTTTAGCTGTGTCCACTCACCATGATAAAACTATTTATAATCAAGTCTGAGACTTGGGGTTGTGTCTTTCCAAATGAGCCAGCCTTCCTCAACGGACTTACTTGTAAGCCTAATTGTGCTTGTGTTACTTCTGCACAGCTCTTGGCCACAGCTACGTGTGCAATGACACCTGCTGCCCAAACTAAACAATGCTAAGCAGACCTATGGCAGTTCCGACAATAGTACTGTTTCTAGACTTCCTTTCATAAAAACAGCTGACGGCGAAGAGTGTGGTGAGTCGGCAGGGGCTCAAAATCTTAGCAAAAGCAGAAGGCTGTGCAGGCTAAGGGAAGGTGTGTGTTTGTGTATGTAAGGAAATAAGCCTCCCAGCTGCACGCGGCCTGCTGCCAGCACAGCGATAGTCTAACGGGAGAGTGTGAGGTCAGCAAAGGACAGATTTGTTCTTGTTGTTGTTTCCATTATGATTGGCACTTCTACAACTTGGAGAACTCTTTCCATGTTGTTCTTTTGAGTTTTGTACCGTCTCTCAGTTCCTACAGCAAAAATAGCTGTGTGATGTGAGCAAAATCCCAGAATTGTGTTTTCTCTGTATATGTCTGTGTGTGGTTGTGATTTCTTTTTGCAATACATAAAAATGTAGTTGTGACTCAGAAAGGACGTGGTTAATAAGGACACATGGATAAGGACATGTTTATAATACTATATACAAAGTAAAGCCTGCAATAGGTTCTTTGTGTGGGATTATGTCCTGTGTCAAGTTCTCATGGTCCACACCACTGCAAAGATCAGCATTTTAATTTATGAAACACATCTGATTCAGCTTATTAGATAATTAGCAAAGTTTAATCAATGAATTCAGATTGTTAAGAAAGGGAAAATGACAAACTTCATGAATACCACAGAAATACTAATCTGGAACTGATATCGATTGATATGCTTACAGCAATATCAGTATAACAAAGATACACAGCATAACAATGATATATATGATGATTCGATTATATGGGAAAACTCTTTTAATATGAATAGAAGATTTCTGTTAACTTCTTCACAAAATACATTCTTCACATTCACACACATTTACAAAAGGAGGTAAAGGTTCAACTTTCAGATTCATTTGGGAAGCAAAAGTGGTTCTTCTATAGCACTGCCCCCCCACACAAACACACACACACACACACACACAGACACACACCAAAGGCCGTTTTATAATACTTTATTTAGCATTTAGTGCCGACTAATTACTTGTTTTCTCTCCACATGCTGTTTCAACATGTTTTCATTTGGTTTCCTAATTCAAAAAAACTACATTCTGACATTTGACCACACACGCTTCACTTCTGCCCAGCTGCTCTCTTTTCTCCCTTTCGGCTCAGAAGAGGTTGAAGCCTAATATCAGAAAGTGGTGGAGCAAGCAGGGCCTGGCCTCGGCTGACATGTGTGTTCCATTTGATCCATGTACTATCCATCACCACCATTTTCCAAACCAAATAAATAAACAGAATTGTATGGACACCTCTGGTAACACACCAGCCTCATACCCTCCATGGATGCCTATGGGTGTGTTTGGAAAGGGGAGCTGAGTGAGAAAGTTTTGAGCGTCTGACAAATGAGGTACCGGAACATGTTTTTAAAAGCCATTGCAAGCAGAGGCGCCGCGTTTCAATGCTTTCCATATGCTGAAAAGTTCCAGGCATAGCGCTCTGCCTATAGGAGCTACATAATCAGCAGGAAAGAACATCCCCACAGGACTTGTTTTAAGTGCAGAAGACCAGAGAATCAGGCCCAGCCCTATTATATCACTCCACATCAACTGGATCACCCCGACACAGACAGCGAAGTCTCTAAGCAGCACAGGAAGCGATTTTTCAGCATTAGGTATTCTGCAGTATTTAGGGTTAGGCCTGAGGTCCAGGAGGAGCTATCTCTCCTCCAAAGAAGACAGTTGAAAAGCTTAACTTCCTGCTAAATGTGTGAACTGTCTTCCTCCCCCACACCAGTAAGCACTCCTGCAAGAACTTTTTGGCATATGAAACAAGGTCCATAAATGGTGAAATCATTCAAGACAAGGAAAAGCCAGGCCTTTCTCTTGCACAATCAAACAAATATAGTCTCAGATTTACATTTTCACTTGAGCCTACATGCAACATGTAGACAATAATTCAAATGGTGTTTGATGTCTGAACATTTTTCCTTTTGCTTTGCGCACAGGCTAACAATGAAAGCTTATAGCAACTAGCTTAGCATGCTTAACTTCCCCAAAACCTCACTTATAAAAAATCTGAAACAGGTATTATGTAGTCTCTGAAAATGTATGAGGAATTTTCTTCTTGAAAAACCAAAAAAAATGGCAGAAAACATCAAGTTTTAAGCTACTACTAAAGTATTTTAGCAAGGTAACATATCTTGGTCAAATTTTAGAGATAAATGTCATAGAGTGTCAGAAGTCATTGAGTGTCAAAAACCACATATATCATTATAATAACCAGCTCTTGGTTTGGGTATGAGATGATTTAGATATGTAAATGACACATTATTAGGAAGCTACAAGCTACTTTGATTTGTTAGTATAATCCTCATAGCCACAGCAGCAACTATCAACAACAACAACAACAATAATAATAAAGTAAAACTGTATATTGTATACTTTTCTAAAGTATATATTATTTCTACTAATGCTGCCAGTCAAATTTTTGACTATCAGTCTCAATTGTGTTTATTTATCTGTGTCTATGTGTGTGTCCTTTGAAGAAGAAGGAGGAGGAATGGAAAAGTCACGTGGCGAAACTAGCATCTGAACGCGAGTCCCTCCACGAGAGATTACACAGGCTGCGAGAATTCAGGGTGAGGTGACTCCATCAGTCTTACAGATGAACACAGTCACATATGTACAGATGTACAGATATAAACACACATATACACACACACATACATGCATGCATGAACACAAACACAATTATTCATACATATACACAAATACAGTGATTAACCACACAGATGTTAGGTTCAGGGACACACTGACTCATCCAAGCCAGATGTTAAATACAAATACTGTGCCAGGCCTGAGATCAACACAGACACACAAACTTATTGCCGCCTGATACTCTTCTCCTACACAGTGCTCTATACAATGTTCTTTCATGATGCTGAACATATGTGACTGATCATTGTCATATTTTAAGCCCTCTGTAAATGTTAAATGTTTGGTTTCAGTGTTCACAAAATAAATATGAAATTAACAATTTCCATAGCAATTATTTCCAGATTGACCTATTTACTCTTATGATTCTCCTCTCAGGACTTTCAGAAAAGAGTGCTGATAGAGGACCTGGGTCTCGATCCAGATACATCCAACGAGCAGCTCATGAAGTCTCTTATGAGATTGTAATAATGTTTTTGTGAAATGAAAGGAATAAAAATGGGTTGCTCCAGGAAGAACTTACAATAAATATGAAACTCAATAGACTGCGGTAAAACAGCACATTCTAAAAATGTTTTCGTTTAAAACAATTAACCATAATTTGATTTAGCTGAACCTCCAGTAGTAACATGTATTGCAATTCATTGTATTAGAAGTTGGCTGACAAACAAGTTCGTTTAGGCTGCATAGTTTTTTGAGTTAGGCATGGCCGCCAGAACCATTAAAGTGGTGGGGGGAGTACAAAAGCCTTTGTTTAAGTTAAGCATTGCTGTGTGGGCAAAGTGTACTAAATGTGGATCATGACTGGATTTAATATAATAAAACAGCTGGGTGACAAACTGAACATAAAGGAGAACGAGGTTCTCACACAAGACACCCATGAGAAGCGCAGCAGAGAAGTATCAGCAGACCAGATTTCAGATGGAATTATGGGAGGTGTGGTTTTGCGGTTATACTGGCGGACAAAACTCCTTGATCATGTGGATCACACTCAGAAACAGCTGTTTGTATTTGTATGGCTATATATAGAGCTTTGGACAGACAGTCACAGCTAGGGTTAAAGAGAAAAAGAAAGATAAGAGAGCATACATGAGAGAAAGGTTTGTGTACGAAGGGGCTCTAGCATTCACAGGTCTAGTGTTAAATAAAGGAGAATCTAGGGAGTCATGTTGCAGCTCGTCTGGACCCTGAGGGCAGGAATATGCCAGGCTCTATTGTTTCCCCCACTCTTTCATTCTCTGTGATATACACAGAAATCGCAAAATTCTCCAGTCCACTTTCACAACAGTCGCGCTACTGTACACCGATCAGCCAAAACATCACAGGACTGCATAGAAACAAACCAGTTATAATGCCAGTGATAACTCCTATTCACCACCAAGAGTGTATACAAAGAGCACACAAGCATCAGTAAGAGACCATTAGTTTTAAATCATGTGGATGACTGTGTGTGCATCATTTATCCGGGAAAGAGATGGCACAAGGTTGCACTACAGGAACATGACAAGCCGGTGGAGGCAGTGTGAGATGTTGGGTGATGTTCTGCTCCAAAGATTTGGGTCCTAAAATTAATGTGGATGTTACATTGACACACTTCACCTATCTAAATATTATTGCAGACCAAGTAAACAGCTTAATGATAACAGTGTTCCCCAGAGGCAGTGCCCTCTCTCTGGATCTGCCACAGAATTTTTTTGAGGAACATGGCAAGATGTTTTATTGGCCTCCAAATTCATCAGCTCTCAGTCTGATCAAGCACTCATAGGATGTGCTAGGCAGATTGGTCCAATCCATGGAGTCCCCACCTAGCAACTTACAAATATCTTTGTGCCAGACAATATTACGTAAATGTTTGGGACTGATACAATATCAGGCAGGTGGTTTTACTGTCATTGCAGGTCTGTTTCGAACAGTATGTAGTTTGGAATCTGATTTATACTACTCATGAAATAAAACTAATACGATTGCATCTCCTACTGCAGCCCAAGTCAGATTCTGAAGAAGAGTGTGAGAGTAAACCTGCCTTAACATCTGAAACTAATATTGCCCTAAGCTAAACTGTGGTGATTGGAACGTCAAACAAACTGCTAGCCAGAAACAAGGCGAATTCAAGCTGGCTGTGACCAAATGGAACAAACTTACATTTAGGTAAATATGGTAAATTATTAAAACAGCTAAGCCAAATCTGATATTATGACAGCTGTTACAAATATAAAAAAAACATTTACTTAAAATATGGGAATTTTGCTTAACATTTTGTAAAACTGTTGTATAAATGCAATAGAAGAATGTGAAGCATCAAGACAAATAACATTACATGATAAATTCCTTTTTTGTTTTCTGTTGCTTTATTAACCATTTTTGTCGGCACACAGCCCAGAATAATCTAAGACTAGCTGTGTAATTAGACACTTCTTGTATATTTGTAGAATTTATACAATAAGGCAAAAATAATATGATGAAATGTGTTTAAATAAACAGAATGAAATGCTGTGAGACTACACTGTAAACTTACAGCCTCTCTGCAGTTTTTGTTGCTAAATTCCTTTTGAAATGAAACGCATTACTGGGCACAATTACAGGATATTTTGGTCAACTTGCTATCCACAGGATCACAAGAACCACCCCCACTTTTTATTTCCTGTTTTGTTTTTGTTTTTTACACCAGTCTTGTGGTTTATTTTGCCTTGATTCTTCAGGACAAATCAATTAGCTTTTTCAGGCTGCTGAGGGAAATGAAGGGGGTTAATGGAGATCACCTGAGACAAATGAGTTCGGCTCATTGGTTTGTCAGCAAACAAAGAGGTGTGCTGTAGGCAGGGCACATGCTTACCTGCACGTACAAAATTGAGGAATTTGGAGATGTTTTTACATGTATTCTTGTTTTAAAACCCTGTCAAGGAGTGTTGTCATGTCACGTCAGATGTAGAACAAAATACATAG
>JBBMFX010355903.1:0-33743 GCA_037832545.1 Rhabdalestes septentrionalis
TATATATACACATATATATACATATATATACAGATGCAGTACTGTGATGTGTATATATATATATATATATGTATATATACACACACACACATTGCTGATCACATTACTGCATCCCACACAATGTGAGATCATGCAGTAAAGGAGCACTGCTTAAGGGTCCTAATTATTTCAAATAAGTATAATATTTGTAGTCTTTGAAGGATGTCCCACATTCAGATGGTGGGGATGGAAAATGAATCACCAAATAATTGCAGAGTTTTATTTTGTTTAACATTTTTATGTTCATTAATTCATTTTGTACTACTTTGGGGGTTTTCTTCTCTGAATCATCCAGATTTTTGCCACCTCCATTGATTTATTTGGTGTTTAACATTTGTGCAAGGCCACAAGACTGTTAACAGCCTGGAAGTGTTGAGTTTAAATATTTGACCGAATAGACTAATAATGAGTCACGCAGAGGTTCCAGTATTGTCTCCTAAGCTAATTAGTAGTGCTGGACCTGAATATTATTATTATAGTTCAATTTAAGCTATCAGTAAAAAACAATGGCAAATATGTTATGTCAGCAAATTGGACTATACTTATACCTTTTAAAATTGTACTGTTAAACTGTGGAAATATACCAAACACCATCTCAGCCTGGGTGCCTGGCCTCTCACTCAAAGCAGCTAATGTCTCGCTTCAGCTGAATCCTGAGTTCTGTCACTCATACAGATGATGAGACGGACATAAACAGCAACATATCTAATCATATTTCTCATTTTAACAAAGAAAAAAATTTAGTTCTGATGCAATGTAGCATCCTCTGCTAAATTAAGAAGTCAAATGAGTCAGGTGGGATTAATGTTTACTCAGACAGCAGCGATGATGAAGAGGTTCATGATGTAATCTAAAGCAAAGGTTATATTATAGTGTTTTAAATGTGTGTAGATTGAACCCAAACACAGAAATACATTTTACATTTCTGCTGTAAATACTGTAAATATAATGCAAATGGCCATATTAAAATTATGGTTGAGGATGACATATTTAAGAGTGTTTGGAAATGCCAATGAGTATTCATAGCCTGAAAAATGCTGCGCAGGCCAGCTCTACAAATTAGCTACCAGGGCACACAAATTTGTCTCAGTTCCCATCCCTACAGCATTCTTTATATATCCCTTATTTCTTCTCGCACATTAAACATGCCTCAGTAGCTCCACTAATGCTGATCAGGGCCCGCACTGTGCTCCTGCTGTCTTTCTGTCTGACAAAATGGCCTTTAGTTACAGCACACCACATATTTACTGTACCGAAAGCGCACTGCTGGACAAAATTGATGACCGTGGAAGTAGTTTGGTATGCCCCATTGGTTTCTGCCTTGCTGTTGCACATCCCTGTTTGTTTAAAGACAAATATCTCTAATACTGGCTCACACACTCAGTCTCACAGGCATTTCAGTGCCTTTTCCTCTCATGGGCTGAAGTTTTCACTGACCCAGAATGTTCTCTGTTTTTGCCCCTGTCTGTGTCTCTGCAGGGCCTTTGGTTTGGGATGGGCGCCTGTCATGTTTCCTTTTCCAAGCCTCTGTTCTCCTGCTGCTCAGCAAAGGGGAGCGGCTTTGCCCGGTGAGTTGCCGCTGTGAGGGCAAGATTGTTTACTGCGAGTCTGGTGCCTTTCAGGACATCCCAGAAAACATCTCTCAGGGGTGTCAAGGTCTATCCCTGCGATACAATAACCTTGCGGTGCTGCAGCCCTACCAATTTACCCACCTTAACCAGCTGGTTTGGCTTTACCTAGACCATAACTCCATCAACACCATAGACAGTTTAGCCTTCCAGGGGCTGCGCAGACTGAAAGAACTGATTCTGAGCTCCAACCGGATAATGCAGCTGCCGAACAGCACCTTCTATGCTGTGCCAAACCTGCGCAACCTTGACCTGTCTGACAATCAGCTCCAAGCCCTGAGGCCAGGGCACTTCCAGGGACTGCGGAAGCTTCAGAACCTTCACCTCCGCTCCAACAGCATCAAGTCTATACCTATACGAACATTTATGGAGTGCCGCAGCCTTGAGTTCCTGGATCTAGGCTACAACCGCTTGCGTACTCTGACACGCACAACTTTTCTGGGGCTGCTCAGGCTGACAGAGCTGCATCTGGAGCACAACCAGTTTTCCAAGATCAACTTTTTCCTTTTCCCACGCCTCTTAAATCTACAGGCGCTCTATCTTCAGTGGAATCGGATACGAACGGTGACCCAGGGGTTGCCCTGGGTTTGGCATACCTTACAGAAGCTGGATCTTTCAGGCAACGAGATCCAGGCCTTGGATCCTGAGGTTTTTAGATGTTTGCCCAACTTGCAAGCCCTCAATCTTGAGTCAAACAAGCTCAGTAATGTCTCCCTGGAGGTTGTGTCACACTGGATCTCTATCAGTACCATTAATCTGGCGGGAAACATATGGGACTGCAGCTCTAGCATCTGCCCCTTAGTGTCCTGGCTAAAGAACTTCAGAGGCAGCAGAGATGCCACCATTATTTGCAGTAGTCCCAAGGCACTTCAGGGAGAGAGAGTAATTGATGCTGTGCAGAACAGCTCTATTTGCGAAGAGTTGTTCACTGTAGAACCAACTACAGAACTGATCTTTCTCCAGACCACAACTACCAAGACTTCGTATACAACAAAACCACCGACAGCCGCAAGCACAGCCACAGCCTCCAGCACAACCCGACAGTCTCCCCGTGTGACCCTCGTACAAAGACTTACTCCGAAGGTTTTAGTCCCTGGTCTCTCTGATAAGGACACTTCTGTGACCCCCAGCAGCCTCCCCTTCACCCCAGAGCCGGAATTTGAGCACATGACCTTCCACAAGATCATCGCTGGTAGTGTGGCACTCTTCCTGTCTGTGTCATTAATCCTCTTAGTGATCTACGTGTCTTGGCGACGTTATCCCAACAGCATGAGACAACTCCAGCAGCACTCCATCCGACGCAAGCGCAGGAAAAAAACACGGGAGGCTGAGCATAACATCAGTTCTCAGCTTCAGGAGTATTACCTGAGTTACAACCAAGCCAACGTGGAGACCATGGACTCACTGGTCAACGGGGCGTGCACGTGTACCATCTCAGGCTCCAGAGAGTGCGAGGTATGACCCAACCCTAAAACACGCATTCTCTGCAACGGGGGAGTCAGAGGTAAAGATTTTTTAAGAGCATGGGAGCTTGTAAAGCCATTTCCCCTCCCTCTCCCCCCTCCTCCTATTGATTTTTTTTTCTTTGAACGAAGTTCCAGACGTAATCGCACTAAATTGTGCACATTCGAACCAAAGAGTATAACTGAAGCTCAAACATTATTAGTGACAATTTGATTTTCTCTATTTTTAGTTGTCAATGTACATTTCATTCCTTCAAGAAGGTCGTTCATTATTTACTATGTTTTTGATATACCCGTGCCCTTTCATGTTTTCTGTTAAAGCTGATATTTCATGGCTCACATTTTGCCGAATTGCATATAATTTGGAAAGAATGCCTCTCACTGT
This sequence comes from Rhabdalestes septentrionalis, assembly GCA_037832545.1. Lineage (NCBI taxonomy): Eukaryota > Metazoa > Chordata > Actinopteri > Characiformes > Alestidae > Rhabdalestes > Rhabdalestes septentrionalis. The sequence goes on from JBBMFX010355903.1 coordinate 3,516, forward strand.
GAACATTTGTGTCTTAAAAGGTTTGTATCAGGGGGAACGGAGTTTTCCTGGCCTTTATAAGGGGGTTAATACATTGTGTAAGGTTTGAATGTACCATTGACTTCACTTTAAAAACAGCCTATTTTTAATTGTTTTTTGTGATGTCACAGAAAAGCACATTTACATCCCCCTATTTGGCCGCTTTCAATGCTGAATACTTTCTGAATACAGGGCATCCAGTCGGAGAAGAGGTCGCTTACTTATATCAGTCCTAAAAGCCAAGCAACAAAAACTGCCAATTAATTTAAAGAGAGGTTGGAAAATTGTCATGTAAAAATAAAAAATGGTCCTCAGGGGACACAATAAAATACAAGAAAAACAGAATATGGGCCATTTAAAGTCCTCTCCCTCATGGCCATTGTCGACATATTGTAACTTTCAGACCTAAAGCACTATCTGTGTACAGGAAGGTTGGTTGTCTTTGTAGTACATTTGATTCATGAATTGTGTTCAAAAAAAGGCGCCTCTCGGTTATTTTGTCTTTAGGGACCCTCTGCCCTTATCAGTCCTGTTTGCTCTAATCAGTGTAGATGTTTTGCTCAATCACTCATTTTTAGTTTATGAGTTTAATTTTGCCCCCTGGCAGGTAGATCATTCTTTCAGATATGAAAAGTGAACATCTTGCTTGTTTCTCCCAAAACTCTCTCACGCTGTATGAAGTGAAGAGTGAATAGTCAGGATTTGAAATGTCAGTGAAGGAGAGGCAGTTGAAAGTAATTCAGGACCCAAAGATCGTTTCCTGTCTCTTTGGCTGATGCTTAATCAGTGAGGTTTTTCTTAAATAAAAAATCAGGCACACCAAGCTGAACATGATCATTAATTCCGAGGCAGTTAGTTTCTATTCCGTTTTGAAAAAAGAACAGAAGGAGAGATTGAGTCCTTTATGCTAACATGAGGTCAGGCTAGGTAAGATGCCACCTTCCCTAAGTTCTGTGAGTTCTGTAATATATGCCTCACTATACTGTAGATGTTACTGACCTCCATCCTGTATGTTGTCATGGTGATAAATGGAAAAGCACTGAGTTGTCACCAAGTCTGACCAATTGTGAAGCATTTCACTTACTATTTATATAAAGCTGTCACGGCTGTTTCCTTCCTCCGTTTTGTTCATTAACCATATAAAAGAAGGAGTGTAATGTGTGCTTTCTTGTGGAGCCAGGTTTGGTTATTTCCTACAAAAGAACAGCGTGGTGGCTGTGACAAGTGAGCATTAGTGTTTAAATGGCACTTTAAGAATAAGTATTAAAAATGACTGCTGCACCATTAATAACACTAGAGATTATTGGAAGTACGTATCTACAATGAGAACATTGCTGATCTCAGTAACTCCATTTCGATTTATTTTATTCCTAAGGAATTACTCAAACCTGCTTTAACACAGAAATGGAGCTGCATTCTCTTAGCATATATGTTTCGAAAGTGGAGCTCAGCATATGTTATGCATAAGCAGCATTTAATTGCCTCACTTATTGTCATTGTTCTCAAAATCAAACATACAGTCCAATGGCAATTGCACAAAAGTCAGTTGCATGAGATGTCTCACCTTTGAAAGAAGTAAAGTGGATCCTTTCAGCAGATCATCTTCAGGTTTAAAAGAAGGGGTGAATGTGGAGGAGATATTAATGTGACTCAAGCAGCTTACAGCCAAAATGTTGGTGCTAATGCATAATTTACAATATGAGATACATGATTATAAAGGACGGGGAAGGTGGTAAATTTTTGTGCTAGATTCTGTTTTTTAATGTAATCTTTGCTTGAAATCTCGCAGTGTTGCAGTAAAAAAGAGAAATACTGTTTTCAATGAACACTTCAACTCAAAGTGATATCACACATCAATCATTTGTCTAAAACAAGTATAACTGGATGTAGTTTATTCATAGCTGGCAACAAGTGGGGGCATTAGAAGGCATTGCCTCCCCTAGCGAGTCGCCAGGCCCCCCCAGCGGGTCACTAATATGTAGAGGTGGACTGGGAATCTGTGTCCGTTGGCCTGAGATCAGCCAGCACGCCGCAACTCCACCCCCCCGGGACCACATCCGATAGTGCCCACCCATAGTCAGTTAGATGCCCGCCAACTTGGTCCATTCTGTTGCCAGCAGAGTTAGTTTATTTTATTTTTCTGCACATTTTTTGTGAGCCTTGAATGTAATGGCATTGAAATTTTAGTTGTGATTCTCTCTTTCCTGTTGTCCTCTATTAAAACAAAGGGAAGTTTTCTGTACAGCAAATCCTCCACTTATTCGCAGTACAGCAGTCGCAACTTCAGTCTCTTGTGGATTTTTTCGGTGAACCAAACTAATAATTGTTGACTGAAATCCCCGTTCATGTGCGGAAACTGCAGATAGGCCTTGCCTTATTTGCTTTTGTGACATCTTGCTGGTTGTTTATGTTTATCAGATGAACATAAACACCAGCACGAGGACGAGGGGCCGTGGTGAAAGAGGCCCGGGCTTCGCAGTCACCTGTACTCAGAGACATGATGTTTGAAAGTAGCCAATCCGAGAATGTTATTTATTTCTCCTTATTGCTGTGATTGGCTGCTACCCTGTGACCCATTTCTGACAGATGCAGTTCAGAATTTCCCCCGTGGAGCATCTCGAGTGTTCTTGTGTTTTTTGATTTCTTAAAGCCCTGTATTTTTATTACTGTAAATGTAATTCACTTATTAATGTATTTACCTGCATATACCAATGAAAACCTGCATGCATTAATTACAATACAGTCCATACAGGGGTAACATTAGCAGTTTACATTCTAGCACTACAGCAGTTCAGTGTAAACTGTGCACTTAAAAAATGGGCATTTTACTTGTAACATATTTGTGGTTTTTCGCTATACGTGGGTGCTCTTAGAAACTAACCCCCACGATAAACAGGCTTTACTGTATTAGGTCAGAGGTTAATGTTTGGTTTTATATTATGTTTTTTAAATGAGGTCTTTTTGCTGTCTAACACATTACCACTCTTGACATTGCTGTTAATTGCTGTGTTGAGTGTTACTCAGCACTAAATGAATTTATATTGCAAACCAAGCCATACTATTCTGTTCAGGTACTTAGACCTGCTGCTCTAATCGAAATAGGTTTTTTAATATGTCATGGTGAGAATGTCTCAGAGATAGTGCTTGACAAGTGGTGATTTACGCAGTTCTCTCTGCTGTCATAGACCACCTGACATTTTCCAGCATGTCTGAGGTAACAGCAGAAAAAAATCTAGAAGTCCAGAATTGAGTCTTTTCTTCTTTCTGCAAAAACGAGTGCATGTAGGAGGCATAAACAACAGGAGCCGTAGCTCAGGCTCCATTTTGGCAAATCCATGCGACAGACAGTTCTGGTATTTATTATCATGAGGCTGCAGGATTGCGGATACTTGGTCGTCCCTCCAGGTGAACGATAAGTGAGAGACTCGCTCATTTGTGTAAAGTGTTTTTATGCCAGCCCAGGAGGAAGAGGGGTGTTGGAAGCAGAAGGCAGAAACATTTTCACTTGTGCGCATATTAGTAGCTGTGAGCGAGGAGGTGTGCTCTATAAGCCCTGCCATCCACAGTCTGGCAGCCGGGCACTCCGGAGCACAGGGAGGTGGTGTTACCACTTCGCTTTCTGCCATGTTCCCCTGAGCACAGGCCCATGCTGTCACCTTGTACATGTAATCAACTGCCCTGCTGAATAGTGCTTAATCCCAGTGAGAATCTGCACAGGAGCAGACACTAAAAACCCATCACAAAAGCCAACTGTGCATTTGTACTGTTTGCAGGTATAAATAATGGGGAATTCTAATTTAAAGAAACCCTGGGTGAAATACTGGCAACATCATTCCCAAACTGTTTCAAAATAACAGCCAGTTCCCTCCATTAGAACTGAAAATGAACCTCCCAGACTACAGCATCTTATCTAACTAGTTTGCACTGAGAAGTCATACAAGGCACTATTCAATAGGTGATGGCACATTCATTTGTTGTACCAAAACATTCCTTTCAGGGCTGCTTTTGTTATTGCAGTCGTTTATTTTATATATTTGATGTCAGCCAGTTTTATTTGAATATAGGATGATTCATACTTATATTAAGTATGCAATTAAATTCTGTTAAATCTAGGATGACAAAGTGTATCTAGTTTCAGCATTTTGGAAAACAGAAATTGGCCTTAAAATATATATTTTTAAAAATAAAAGCCCAAATATATATTTTTCCATCCAGCTCCATTCTTTGAACTCATGTGGCCCACCACTCAACTGCTTAAGTGCTCCTTGTTGCTCCTACTTCATAGTAACAAAACTTACAGTAGACTAGGTTGGTAGTAGTGGGTAAAACACATGCCTGTGTTTGACCTTTTGACCCGAACATCATAGGTTTAAACTCACCACTTTCTACCAATTAACCCTCAGTGTCTCCAGGGGCTTTTTCCCTGTAACTAATGATTGTAAGTCGCTCTGGTTATGGACGTCATCTAAATGTCCCCTTTACGAGGGCAGCCCTTGCAGGGAAATGTGAAGAACTGACTCACTGGAAGACATTGATGTAAATTTTTCCTACAGAATCAGGACATGTTTCGTTTACCTCAGTGATGACAGTTTAATTCAGCTACACAAAGTAGTCAAACTATAGAAAGTCAACAGAATAAGGAGCAGTCTTGAAGTTAAAACTACAAATTATTACTGAAAGGGGAAGGGTGGTTGTTCGAGCGTAGTTGTCCAGGGTTTATCTCTGAAAAGTTAATTATATCAAATCATCTAGAGGATTTAATGAAGACTACATTAGCAGCAATTTACATTTCAGTCACATTATACCTCATATTGTCATTCACATAAACCTCTGGTACTGGAGTGCACCAGGCCAATTTATGACGAGTTCTGCACCCGAGTCTTCTCCACAGTAGCAACAGCCATTACAGCCTGTGAATTATTCACTAATACATTCCTTTACTTTAAGACCGCTTATTTAATGCAGACCACTGTAAGTCGTACATTCTGCATAATAAACAGGCTTGTTTGCACAGGCAACAGGATTATTAGCAATCTTATAGTAGTGTTGTTTGAGACATATTATTGAGGTGGTTGGTGCCCATATTGCCTGTTTGTTGAGTGAGGTTTTGAACGGGGTCTCTCTCTTCTGTAAATGAAGAAGGAATTTCTGTAAGATTTCTTCCATATTTCTGAGTTTGATCGCATGGCGAAAAAGCAGAAGGAAAAAAAATGCCTTTCCATTGTTGTTTGAACTTAATTTAAAAACCTGTCGTTCCTTTCCTGACATTTACGTACTGAGCATTCACTGGAACATTGGCAACGCCTCTGTTTTTTTTTAAATCTCTGTTTTTCAGTGAAAGGCCAATATTTGAAATGTCAGTAGAAGATCCTGGAAACATCCTACCGGTTGCGTTGTGTTAAAACAGACATCACAGAAGATGTGTTGAGTTGCAGATGCGTGGCTGGAGTTTGACTTTTTAGTTAATGGGTGCAATCCTCAGAAATGGAAATGTTTACATATTTAAAGTAAGACAATAAAAAAAATACAATCTGAACTTATAGTAATTATTGTTGTAGAAAATGTTTTGTTTACTCAGTGTACCAAATAGATGCGATAACAAGGTACTTGTCAACAGACAGAAGTCAAATAACTTTCTCCTGTTCGTTGCCTGGATCTTTTTTAAATAAATATATAAAAGATTTCAATTTGATCGTCCTCAAAGCAAAACCCCGTAACCCTCCCGAGTGTGTATCAATTAAAAATTTGTCAACCATACCATGTTGTTTTATTAGTATGTCATATTTAGGTACTGACAATTCTGGAACAAATCTGATATTTGTCAGTTCCATCTGCTGATGTAGACACATAGACACTTATGAAATTGGATCTACATCTAGCTGGATAAGCATTACAGATGTTATTGATAGATGGAGAGTAAAATAATACATTTTAGAGCCATAGTCCACCAGATAAACATCCTGCTATCCTGGATGTACTATAAATGCTACAAATATTGGTCAGATCTGTCTGATGCCGATATTTTAAGCAAATATCTGCCATTACCAATATGATAAAGAGCCCATCATTGTTCACTGACTAATTTAACATGCTGTTTCCATGGGAACAAGGTCCCTACACATAGTGATGGAATGAGCGATGGCTTCAGGAACCAAATCAATTTGAACCTGTTTGAAATAGTCAATTGTAAAAAGACTTTCGCGTGAGCCATATAAATCAAGGTTAGCACCACAGACGCAGAATTGTTGCCGTGTCCTTGCTTCTCAAATGAAGAATAATTAAGCCCAGACTGAGCTAGGATATAGCTGTTAGTGGGATTGTGTAGCTCTTAGATTTTGTTTGTGTAACCTCTGTTTTCCTTCAAAAGAGAAAAAGCAGTCGGTAGTTGCAGCTGCAGGGAGCGCCGAACCTTCCACCTTCTGCTTTGAAATGTGTGACGAATTCAGATCAGTGCAAACACACATTGGTCTTGAACCCTATATCAAATGATTATCGACAAAAATACTGTGTGAAAACTTCACTTGCTCACAGTCAGGGCTCGCCTTTTACTGGTTAGGCTTACCTATCTTTTATTGAACAAGCGAATCAATAAAAGAGTCTAATCGAGTGGAAAGTGCTCCAGAACACTGGAACTAGCCTCTCCTTTGGTCATTCCACCTTAATTGCAAATTAAGATGTTTTTCCATTTTGATATTACATCATTTTCCCCAGTTTCCTGTTTTGATTTTTCAACCATTAAAACAGCTCGTTTAAATCCAAGACGACCTTGGTCAGCCCCAGCATGTTTTGTCCTGCATGTGTGGTGTGTTCACAACGGCATGGTCACTTAACCTGACACGCTACATACTGAACTTCCAGCCAGAACAACTCTAGGTGGATAGATTTGCCAATTAGTACCCGTTCTGTCTTTCATTATTAAAAATCTTCTAAAAGCACCATTTTGCGTCTCTGTGAAGGAGGAAAAATCATGGTCTATCCCTTGTACATCATATATAAGGAGCATTTATCCCAGTCAAAAACAGACACAGCTCTTTCAGTTCCATGTGTTTGACGCCAGTAGGAATGATGTGTCCATGCAACATTAAAAGGGAATATTAATTAAAAGTGAAAGAGTGAGCAATAAACCGCGCATCCACACTGATCAGAGTGATCTTTGGGGAACTAAACATCACTCCCCCATAGACCTCAACACATCAGCCGCCTCTGACGACACTTAAAATTCAGTGATCATGTTTTAAATTTACTCAGGGTGATGAAATTTTTCCAGCAAACATGAGACGTCAGCCAGACGTGCAGGTTATGTCTATATTGCGTCAGATGGTCCAGGGTCATGTCTTTATATCTACGTGAAGTGCAAATCAGTTTCAGGACCCGGACGTCTAACTACAGACCCTCTTTGACGTTATATTCAGTTCAAAATTTTAATGTCTTCCTTGGAGATATTTGGTTGGGCTAGACAGGTGCAGGAAATCAGCCAAAGTTGTCAAAATCAGTTGAGTTACAGTTGTCTGTTGTGCTTTAATATTCCTGTTGCTGTCAATCTGCATGGTTTCATTATTTATTTACACATTGACAGATATTTATTTATTTTTATTCATAAAAAGATGCCATCGACACTTTCATGCTGGCTCCTCTGGGGACATATATTCAACTGGCTAGAAAAAAACATTCATAAGATTTCTTTTGGACACAGCTTTCCTCAGTGGATTTTGTATTTCATATTCTTTAGAACTATAATCAAGACATTTTGATGAATTCCAGTTAGTTTCATGAAGTAACAGTCATGATAGGAACTTGAATCCTTATTCCATACTGAAGATTTGAACTGGAGATTGTTTCTCTTTTGTAATGCAGTAAGTTGTGTTACAGTAAAATTATCTTTTTTTTCCTGAAAAGTAAGTTTAATTTAACAATTGAATACATTTTACTTAATAAAATATTATACATATTAATTTAATTAGAAAGTTATTTTATTTCCTGTAATGAAGCCTCAGTGACTGACTTTAAAAAGATTGTGTTACATTACCTAAGTGTCATTAATAGAACATGGCATGCTTTTTAAAAATAAATGTGTCTGTCTACATCATTTTCACTCTCGAGCAGCCTTTCCGAAAATTTTCAGAGAGTCTACTTTAGGGCGTAAATGAATTGAGGCCCCGTAGACCTGTAATCATGTCAATATACCTGATAAAATGGCAAGGATGTACTGACATAATCTTACAGGATATTAAAATATATTCTGTATTGCATGCTAACTGTGAATACTGGACATTGGAAAGTAAAAGTCAGAGAAGAATCACATAGAACTGAAAAAAGAGAATAATAGATTTTATGGGGCTGTTTAAGCTGCAGGAAGGCTGAAAGAGACACGGAGCCTAAATCAACTAAATCAACTCTCTGTCCCTCTCTGTGGAGATATTGTTTGGTTAGTGGGCCATTCTCAATGCAGCAGTGACACTGATGCTGTGGTGGCAATATAGTGTGTGTGGCACTAATAGGACTGATCCAGGCACTACAGTGCTGCTGGGGTTTTTACATGTCAGTGCCACTGCACAGTTTAAATGGGACACCAGCAAAGTGAAGCTGCAATGAAAGTGCTGAAAGTGTGTTTTAAAGGGAAGTGAGCGAATACAGTGCTGGTCAGTGTTGAAATGGTCTGGTCAGGGTGATATGAAAATCAAGTAAAGGCCCAAGTCTATACCTACCTACATTCCTATATATTTATCTATTTATCATTTTACTGGCAAAGAACCCTCGAGATGGTCTGGTCAGGGAGTTTTGTGTAAAAATATGATATAGGTCCAAGTCTATACTACCTCTCTGTCTGTCTGTCTGTCTGCCTGTCTGTCTGCCTGTCTGTCTATCTATGTATCTATCCATCCATCCATCCATCCATCCACCTACCTACCCACCAATGGTGATACATAATTTTACCGGCAAGCACATATTGTGTCCAGTTTCAGACCATTTTCATAGTTTCCTAATACATTTGCTCAGTAGTACATGAAGGATAGAGTGAGTAAATTATGGGTGATGTGGTGTAAAATCCAGGGGATTAAGAGTGCAGATTAAACAAACAGTATAGTCTGGTATCAAGCCTGTTTGTCAGTAAACATTTCCCCTTAAGAGAAGGGAAAAGTCTGAGCCTTTTGCAGTAGTTATTAATGAAACAACATAATGATTTTTCTAGCCATGTCTATTAACAATGCTGCCATCAGCACACAGTCTTCATAAGAATAGGCAGTCTTGTTAGACAAAGTGTGTTCAAAGTCGCTGTTGTCAGTCTTCTAATGAGGCTGTTACTGAAGAGAGAAATTGCACCTCTTTGTGGTCAGACGGTTCAGTCAGCCCTGAAAAGTCACACAGTCTGGTTTAATGATTTAACAGTCACCTTTTTAAATAATTCATTTGGATAATTTATGGGTATAGATGTTTGGACATAATGTATTCCGTACTTCATTCACTTCCACATCAAGTCTTCCTACATGAGAAAAGTTCTGAAAAATCTTATAAGGGTGAGTCCTAATGAGGGTATTATTATTAATGCGAATGCTTGTAAAGCTGACTTTATGTCTTTCACTTATTCATAGCCCACAATCTGGCTGGGCTCACCGTCCTCTGTGACTTACTGGAGCTAAATGTTCAACCTTTAAGTGTACAGTTAAACGTGTCACAAGAACTCTTCCTATATGAGAATGCCAAAGAGGTCCCAGTTGGTTTATGCAAGTTTAAGTAGAGTCTGAGGCCCTGGGGTGCAATTGTGAATGCTCTGGAATGTAGGCATACGTTTAGTAATGAATCGCTGGGGTGTGATTCTGTGTTGAGTCTCTTGGGTATAAGGGTAATTTCAGTCTAAAGTCTCTGGGTTGTTTTATTTGAGCCTTGAGATTGTGGGATGTAAGTAAGAGTTAAGTCTCTGAAGTGTGAGTTCGAATCGAATCTGTAGGGTGGGAGTGAGGTAAAGTCTTGAGCCTTTGCTGTGTGTCAAAGTCAAGTCTTGAATCTTTAGGGGGTGAGACTGAGTTGGGTTTTTAATTCTCTGGAGTTACGAGTTTGAGTCAAGTCTTGAGTGTCTGTGGTGCAAGTGCAAACCAAGCCTTGGGGCTTTGAGCTGCGTGGCAGAGTCCAAGTTTGGTATTAAGTCTCCAAAGTGCTGGTCAGAGTCGACTCTAAATCCAGTGATTAGTCTCCAGGCAGTGGCGGATCTAGACCAAAATTACCAGGGGGGCCGAAGGGGGTCGTGGTCAGTGTGTTTTAAGGGGGGCACACTACGGCGCGCAGGGGGTGGGGGGGGGGGGGTTCGTTCTTCGAGCATGTCGCAATAAAAAAATATATATATATATATTCTACACTGGCCCCCGTGTAGAACCGCCTATGTCTCCAGGGTGCGACGTTGTGTTAAGACTCTGAAGTGCCAGTCTTAGTTGAGTTTTGTCTCTTATGTATAAGTGTGGTGTTTAAGTCTAATCTTAAATCTGTAGAGCAAGTTTAAGTTGAGTCTCAGGTTTTTTAGGGTGCGAGTCCAAATCAAGTCTCCAGTTTCTGAAGTGTTTGTCAGAGTTGAGTCATTTGGGGAAATCTGGGGAATGTGAGTTCAGATCCCGAGGGTATCAAGTCTCGAGTCTCTGAACTGCACATCTGAGTCAAATCTCAAGTCTCTGGAGTGCAAGTCCGAGTTAAGTCTCAGGTCTCAGGAGCTTGATTCCTCTTAGAATAGCTTTCTCTATTCTGATAAAATATTTGCCTCAAACATTCGTGTTTCATTTCCTCAACTAATAGAGACAATTATAAGCACATTCCCTACATGCCTGTGGATATTCATTTGCATTTGCATTCATGACTGTCAAAAAACGGAAATAATTGCATGACCTACATATGTACTTCATGTGGGTGTTTGCATGCGTGTGTGCGTGGTACGTTTGTGTGTGTGTGTGTGTTTGTGTGGGAGATCAAAGCTACTGTAGGCTATGTGGCTATATGTCTTTTCTTTCTGTATGTATCTGTTCATTCTCACTGGGAATGAAGTTCATTGAGGGAGATGAATGAGGGTTGATTGCTGTCATTTAGCCTCCTAGAGTGTTATTGAAAGCATCACTCTTCAGTTTGTCATTACTGATGTTTTGTTCCCCACTCACAGCAGATCTCGTCTTTAATATTACTTAATGTGCACAAACTTCGGAAACTGTTGATGCTGACATGTTTATTTGTTATCACAAGAATTTATTTGGCCCATCATTCAATTTGCGTGTCTGCATGACTCACTAGCTTCTAACGCTTTTATGATTTATATGTTTGGGCGTGTATTCCTTTACAAAGCTTACATCCTATTCATTTGTTATTTTTGGAGGTTGGGGGTTGACTGGGTTGTACAGTAAAGACAGTGGCAAGGAAAGATGATAAGAAATAGTTGGACATGCTACACCTAACTGTCTGCAGAATTTATTCAAATGTAAACATGTCTAGTCCTTAATATCAGATCCGGTTTATTAGACACACACACACACTCACACACACACCTGTTTGAAACTAGTTTGAGCCAGTGGTATATAAAATGCAGTTAAAAACTAAACAGATTTTGATTAAATACACACTCGCTGCCTTTTTCTTGCTAAGACATGTTCCGTTTCGTCTGTTGTGCTGCCGTGCACTTGTGCAGGGAAGGTTTTTCCAGTTTTCTCTAGAATCCAACTGGTAATGTATCAGCTTGAGTTCACATGAGCCCCCTTGGTAATTTCCCAGGTATTAGATCAGCTCTGCTGGGATTTTGGCTGACAATAAATTATTCACAATAAATTACTGTTTAATTTAAATTACATTCCTGGGCAAAAGTCCATGTGTTAGAGTCGGAAAGGTCCTAAGTGTTTTTATGTTTCAAAAATGGTGAAAAGAAGTTTTACAAACAGAAGTAGTGTAACAATGGCAACTGGACAGGGCCCATTACAAACACATGGGGGACACCGAAAGTATAACACTTAAATGCGAGGAATATCCAACCAAGGCTATGCATACTTTATGCCTGTTCAATAAGAATTGAGCTAGTCTACAATGCCTAAAATCCATGTAGACTGAAAGCTTTGCAGAGAATAACAGTGAAAAATCACAATAAGTCAAATAAGGAGGCTAAGAGAACCAGAATCAGCTGCCAATTTATAAAGTTATGGTATCACAAATAGGTATATAACCTTTTGTTGAAACAAGCTTTTGTGAATTATATAGAGAGGGGATCTAGTGTGCTGAAATCGAAAAATTACAGGAGCACAGGAGCAAGCTGATTTGCATTGAAGACGCAGCAGACACTGGAATAGGGACGCGTCTGAAAGTTTTCCTTGTTTATGTCTCTGGCTCTTCAGTCTTTAATGCAGCAGACTTTTTGCACTCTTGACATCAGACAGGACGATCAAAAGCTTATGTTTTGTTTTTGTTGCTGTTGTTTCTACAGCCATGATCCACACAACACACTGTATTTTATCTGTCAGGGTGCTGTATTAAATAACAGCGTAAAAAATTGTGGATCTGTGAGCACCACTTGTAATCACTTCTCTGAAAATTATTAATATTGGGGCGACAACGTGTGTGAGGTCAGTGTAATGCTGGATGTATAGTGTTCCATAGCATGCAAATAAAAGACTTAAAGCAAAGTATCCTGTATCACAAAGCCGTAATGCTTTCTGTTTCTTAACTGTGAATTCAGTCAGAATCTGTTATTCATTAGTTTTTTAATGAGCAAATAGCAAGATTAATGCACACAATCCAGCTGCTCCATGTTAACACAGCAGCCACAGCCCAAATCCAAGTCTCTAAGAGCCTAGCCAGTGACACAGAAAGCACCAGCCATTTTTCTTTCTGAAAACACCTACTGCATGAGTTTAATAAAGAGTAAATTAAAAAGCCATTACTAAAGCCTGCTCTGACAGCTGATCACAGCAGCGCCCAAGAGTGGTAGAAAACTGAGTGGTACAAAGACGTGATGATGTCAATCCAGCTGGTTCTGTTGCTACATGCCAGAATTCAACAGCAGTTTATTATTGAGGACTCGGTGGTAGGTCCTTCATCATTGCTGGTAACATTTACAATTAGTTACATGTATGATTACATGAATGAATTTTTAAATTAATAATGTTTTATTTGTTAGGTTATTGGGAAAGTAGAAAGTGAGATCTAGAGTTTAGATTTTAGAATAAGCTATAAAAGTTGTAACTAATTTTGAAGTATTTAACTTGCAAATGTAACGTAAAAAATGTTCACAAAGAGTTAATTTGAAAACATTTAGTAGTGCTGTGGTCACTCTAGTCCTGATGGCAATAGGGCTGCAGAGGGTTGTTTGAGCCCTTTTGGGATGCCTTTTGGATCCACTTTTCGTTTTCGTTTTTTTTTTCTTAAGCGAATCAAAAAGTAAATGACAGAACCACTGAATGATTAAAGAACCTCCATGTAATGTAGACGTTGCATACATATTTGAATTGGGATGGGTCTATATTCGAAATTCTGTATGGATGCTCTATAAGTAGAGACTATGTGGAGGCAATATGTGTTTAGATTGTGTTGAGGCTTTATATTGAGATAATCTGTGTGTAAGTTATGTTGGAAAATTGTGGAGGCTGTAGATGTAGAGATTGTGTGAAGGCTTTGTATGTAGCCACTCTGTGTGGATGCTGCATATGTAGAAACTCTGTGTGGAAGCACTATATGTAAAAAAAACTCTGTGGAAGCAGTATATGTTCCACAATACAAATGACCTTTCCTCACACAAAGACAACCCACAGAGGCTGCACAACAGAACATCCACACATAAAGCCTCTATACATATAGACTCCTCACAGAAACTCTTTGCGGAATCTGTATATGTAGAAACTCTGTGTCGAATCTGTATATGTAGAAACTCTGTGTCGAATCTGTATATGTAGAAACTCTGTGGATGCTGTTTATGTAGATACTCTGGGTGGAAGCTGTAAATGTGGTGATGCTATGTGGAAGCTGGAATGTATTGGAACTGCGGAAGATATATATATATAGAGAGAGACTCAGTGTGTAGGCTGTATATGTAGTGACTGTGTGGAGGTTTGATATATAGAGAATGTGTGGACACTGTAAATAGAGTGACGAGATCTTACAGTCTGTTGCACAGGAATGGCAACACCCAACCACTGACCTGGCAATTGTTACCGATAACGCTGCTGACATACTTGCTGGTGCACAGCTGGGAAACACACGATTCACAAAGATCTAATTACGATTTAGATCTAATTACACAAATTACGAACATTTCTGTGTCAACGGTTTTGATCAGCACCTTCTAAAGGCTGGGATACGATGACTGTGACAACCGACCCGTGTGACAACCAAACACGCTCTCCCCTATATCTATCTAGTATATCCATCTACATATATTTAACTGAGTTTGTAATTGAAAGATTGAAAAGTTGGTTGACTGTGTTTTTGTGTTCTTTTATGACGCATTAATGCAGCATGAGGAGCAAAATTGGCTAAATTCTACCGATGCATTCTTGGTATTTGTGTTGCAGCAGAGAGGGTATTCTCAACTGCTGGGAACATAGTAAGTGCACAGCGGTGCATGCTCACTCCAGAACATGTAGACCAGCTTCTGTTTCTATAAAAGCACAAGTACATTCCAGCAGATGGTGGACTCACTCATGTGCATACACCTGAATCTAATGTAAATATTTATGAATCTGTTGTCAGACTACAGTTCAAAAACTGTTGTCTGCGGAAAACGGTTTAAGTATAAAAGAACATTTTCACGATTAGTTAAAATTTTTGATGTTACACTTATTACTACTTCTAGTAGTAACTACTTTTATGTCAAGTGTTCATTTTAGTTTAATTGAAATTTTGTAGTATATATTTGCAACAGACTGATACATATAAAATATGGATAAATAAAACATTGAGAATCGTATTGAATCGAGAGCGGTTATTGTATCGAGAGTCATTTTTGAATCGAGAATCAGTTTTGAATCGAGTCATGAGCCCAAGAATCGAAATCAAATCGAATAGAGAGGTTTTCTGAATCGTGAGAAATATGTAAAGGATCTCTGTGTGGGAGGTTGTGTGTGTGGCATTTCTGTGGATGGAAATCATGTGGTGTCTCTGTGTATGGCAGCTGTATGTGAGGAGTCTAGATGTATAGAGGCTTCATGTGAAATTACACAGATAAAATAGAGAGCAATAGAGTACAGCCAGTGTGTGAGGAATATCTGTGTATGGAGTCTGTATGTGTGGAGTTTCTATGTTTGGAGGCTGTATGTGAGGAGTCAGTATATGTATAGAGGCTTTATGTGTGGATTTTTTGTTAATGGAGACACTATGCGTGGAGTCTCTGTGTTTGAAGGGTGTGTGGGTGGAGTCTCTAAGTGGAGGCTGTATGTGTTAGTTCTCTGTGTATAGAAGCTGTATGTGGGGAGTCTCTGTATATGGAGGCTGTATGTGCAGAGTCTCTATGTTTGGAGGCTGTATGTGTGAAGTGTCTCTATGTGGGGATTCTCTATGTATGTGGGGAGTCTCTGTATATAAAGCTGTATGTGTGGAGTCTCTATAGGTGGAGTCTCTGTGTATATATTCACAGCATTTATCAGACACCTTATCAAGCGAAAATGATAAGGAATCAACCTATTATTTCTCTCTTTCTGTCCCTCAGTCACCAGTACAGGATAGCGTTGTCCTAGCATGAAAAAATGCCTGATCGCCGCATGTTTTTGAATAGATTGTATATCGTGATGGCTTCATGTAGGTGGAGTCTGTATGTGGATTTGTGGAGGCTCTCTGTAGATATGTAGAGGTTCTTTATGTTTAGGTTATATATGTGTAGACTCTATATATGAAGTTTATACAGGCTAAAATTTATGTAGATATGTGGAGGCTCAATGTAGATATGTAGAGGTTCTATATGGTTAGGTTATATATGTGGAGACTCTATATATGAAGTTTATACAGGCTTTATGTAGATATGTGGAGACTCAATGTGGATGTGTGAAGGATATATTGGTGGAGGTTCTGTGTGAATATGTAAATGCTGTATTTGGAAAAGCTGCTGTTTTGTAGACCTCAACGCTTTGCTTAGACAGAGACATTAAATCTGATCCAGTCCACCACATGATAAATGAAAGAGGGCTGATTTATTCAAAAGGCAATAATTACCCCTCTTTGCTGGGCAGTTGCCTTAGGAGATTAGACTCCCACTGTTTTGTGTTTACTAAAGAAAGGTAAAACACATTCTGCTAAATCTGCCAAAAAATATTGAAAGGAGGAATAAACACCATTCTTACAGTTCCTAGGAAATGTAATGTGGAGATTAAAGGATGTGGGTGCATAAGGAAACAAGACCCTTTCTCTTTTTTCCCTACATTTTTTCCCCGTTTTTAACAAAAAGTCGACAGAAAGTTCTCATGGCTGCAGATGGCACTAATCAGTATGCATGAAGAGGCTCATAATTAATATAACGTTAGGCTATGTAGGCAAGGTTTCTCATTCAGAATGGGATAATTTTAATTGAATCACTCCCTCTCTGTCTCTAATTAATACTTTTCGGCGGAAATGTGATGAGCTAGTGTGTCAGGTTCTTTTTATGAAGGTGAAGGCAATCCGATATGTTTATCAACAAGGAATGTTTCTCACAAGCCATTGTAAAGGTTTTGATTTTAATTGGGCACAATAAGCTGCATAAAATATGTCCTGGACCTTTGATGAATGGATTCCAAACATGTTTAGATGGATGGCTTTTTTATACTATTCGTTAAACAGCATGATAAGGTATAAATGGATTTTGAGATAATATGCTCAAATAGAGAGCTGTAATAATGTGACAGGTTGTGTAAATCTTTTGAACACATTAATGAGTGCGCTTATAAACAACACATATGTAATTTGTCAACAAAAAAAAACTTGACTGGAGAGACATGAATTGTAAAAACATTATTTTTAGTCAAAGTACACCTATGTTTATGTACAATTTTAGTTTTAAAGGTTTATTTGTTGGGTTCAAGTATTCCTCACACAATAGATGTGTTCAAAAAATGACACATTGTAAAGTAGTGATTATAGCGATGCGTGGGTTTGCAGAGTGTGGCACTTAAATGGTTTAGTTTATACCAGAAGGCCTTTTTCATTGAATAATGGAAACGTCATTTCTTTCTCTGCTCTTCTGACTTATGGTGTTCTACAGAGTTCTATATTAGGGCTTTTACTTTTTTTCACAGTTGATGCTCTTATTGGAGCAATACAGTATTATACCACACACAGTATTTCCAGTAACGTAGGTCATTTATCCTCTTGGGAAGATCTTTATGAAAATGTTTGGCAACACCTTTGATCCAGCCCTCAAATTTGCTAGTCAAATAAATTCTGAAAAGCATTTTTCCCCATCTCATAAAAATCATAAAGCCTAAAATCATACATGGCTTCATTTTTTCTTGTGGTTATTGCAATTATTATAAATGTATAACCTACATATAATTCAGGTTGCTGCTGACAGGTTGCAGAGGTAAACTTTATTACACCCGTCATTGCATCACTCTAGTGCTCACCGATTTGGTTTAAAGTTGTTTTATTAAAAGCACTTAATTGGTCACGCTCTCCATTTGTTCTTGCTGGTTTATACACATCTTCTACTACTAGTTCACAGCATTTGCTAGTGGGTAAACCTAAGTGCAAGCATACCTTTTCAGTCTATGCCACAAAAACAATGGAACATTTTCTTATCCACTATTCAGGAAGGCCCTTAAAAAGGTATTGTAACAAAGTGACATTTGAAAAGGGTAGATAAATGATGGTATTTTCTTCAGCTTTTGTCTTGCTGTCTCCTTATTAATTGATCTTGGTGTATTTAAGTTGTGTACAGTGCCCGGGTCAATTCCATGGGTTCTTTTAAATGTGCAGATTACAAATACATTTTACTCAGTAGCTTTCTTTCTAACAGTCACAAGAAGCTCTTATCAAAAGTAAACTGACTCTAAGGATATTTTTAAACCATTATTTATTCAAGACAGGCCTGCTTTATTCACAGCTGCATTGCGGTGATAGGTAATAGAGAAGACAGGCAGGCTTGCTGTTTTATAACGGCCCTGGAGCAAGCTGAGTTTAAGACTTGTGCTGAAACCAACAAATGAGCCTGTGATTGCAGGGACAACAACCTGCAGCTCTGCACCACACAGCACCCATAGTGAGCTAACAGGCCTGGGAGCAAATCAAACCCTGGTTACTGGTTCTGACCCACTCAAGTGTTCTCAGATCTGAGTGAATGTTATAAATAAGTAAGCCAATTCAAAGCGAACGTGTCTAGTACAGAGGGATAGAGAGTGAAGATACAGACAATATACAACAACAATGGAGGATATGCTCCCAAGGGTACCCCTCAGTCATTCTACACATGGGATGAGCTTTGCCGTATTTGAGGTGTACAGAATTGAGCTTTAGTTTTACGGTGAAGAAGAGACAGTGTGTCTAATTTATTCTTGTGTTGATGTTTTCTTACAGAATGAATACACTTGTCCCAGACCTCTTCCGGGAACCTGGCTGGGAGATATTCCCACTCTCTACTGAAGAAAGAAAGAACCCACCCGCTGCATATAAACAATCCAGTATGGCCTCCCATCTATTCTGGTTTTGTCCAGGGAGTTTGTGAAACACAATGCAGCCTCCCTGCATTAGACGGAATAAGGTGCACATTTCTTAACGTAGGAAAATCCGCTCATTTAATAAGAAAAGCCAAACAATGTCCCATTCCGTTTTGAGGATATTCATTCTAAATGTCACTGTCAAAAATGCAGTCTCTTAGGATGGGAGGACCAAAAGAGGCTGCGAATAAATGAATGGCCAGTGCGATGTTTACCTTCTGTGTTACCTTCTACTGGCCCTCGTGGGCCAATATGTTCCGTGACCCTGGATCATCCGTCTCACGCTGTACAGTACTGTATGGTAGTGTTCCTAGAAGTCATACACAGCTCTTGGACTCTCAAGTGTGCGGTAAAGTATATAAAGAAATTCTTTGTATCTGTTGTGGTAGGAAAATGAGTCAATGAAAAAGAATTGAAGGAGAAGAAGGATGTAGAAAAGCCTGTTCCTGAGTGACATTTCTGAGAGGAGGACAGTAAATCCATGTCCTCCCTGCCATGACTGTCCCGGCTGAGTTTGGGCAGGGCGCAAGAGACTCAAGTTGCTGAAATGTTTGTCAGTTCTGTGCTCCTTTTTCTCTTTTATGTGGCGAACCACAGTCAAAGGACAGTGCGCATCTGGTGAAACGTATGTACTCGGTGTCTTTTTTGCATATAGTGTTTATGTGCACCCTGATCTTTAACATTCAGAAAATCAATCCCATGAGAATATGCTGCAGAGACATCAGCTATGTGGTCATATCATACTCTACACATGGTCACTCTCATTTCAATACACGGCATCAGAATGACATTAACACATTATCCCTGTGGCGACTCAGCTAATTGCCATCTGCCACAATCACTTTCCTTGCCACTATTTAACACGCGCTACGCTACACTTGCAGCTGTGTTTACAGCTGACAGAGTGACCACGGCCACTAAAACGCTGTCCTTCCAACGCATCACTTAGTATCCAATTAATTGCACAACTGCTACCAGGCAGTGAGAATAATTCCACCTGCTTTAGATGTAATCTGGTTTTAACAAAGCTTCAGTTACACTGAATGAGAAATAGGCTAACTTCACTTAACCTCCTGGCTTATCAGTCCTTCTCTCAAAGCAAAACCCGGAATTGGATTTAGCTGGAGCCTGTAATCCATCAATGTCAGAAGAGGGATGGCCAAAAAGTTGTAGAGTCTGTCCCGCCAGGTCTAGACAGTTGCAAGTCCAGTACAGCCTGTCCTCCAAAAAACGAAAACCCACAAAATCCCAGTTTCTGACAAGTGTAAGAGCCTTGCCTTGTTTGAGACATGACCTTGCCTGAAAATCACGGAAGTGCTTGATTTGTGGGTTAATCCAGCAAAGAATCATCTTTATTTATCAGATTTTTAAAATACACATTGCTTTTTAAGTCACGCAGCACACACGCTCTTAGGACCTTTACTGAAGATGTTTGTTGTTTTGTGGAAACAATTTCCTCATGGAAAGTGCAGTGATGCCCTTTAGAAGCCCCACAAACACACACACTCTCTCTCTCACAAACACACACACACACACACACACAAGGCCTTCTGCCATGACAAATAGGCCTAAAGTGGAGGGGTAGTACCCGTGTAGTGTGTCTGAGGACGTAAGCATTCTGTCCTGGCTGCTAGGTCCAGATGAAGCCAAAACCTAGACTAGGTGAAGTAATTTTTACATTTAAAGACTCTGTACAGCCATTGTTCTGCTTGCAACTGAGAAAGCAGACAGAGCAGTCAACAAGTATCCTTTATCTTTTTTTTAGTCTTTTTTTGTTGTTTTTTTTTTGTTGTATTTGCTGTAAGGCTTTTGCTCAGTATTGACTCGATATCTTCTCTTTTTTTTTTTTGCTTTTTTGCTTCATGTGTCTTTTAATCAGTTTAAATTGTTGGTGTTTTTGGATCTGTGTGAATTTAACTCACTGAAATGAGGACAGAGTGCTTTTTAAAGCTGCGAGTATGTCTTTTATGAGCCACTGAATAAAAACTGCACCACAGAAATTAAAGCCTGTCCTTCGATGCATTCTGTCCCCGTAAAGGATATCATGACAGGAATGAGGCTCTTTTCACATGAAGTTGGAGGTCCATGGACTTGTCAGTTTACCTGTTTGTATAACACTGGGACAAAATATTTTCTGCTGTGACAATAAATAAATGTAGTACAAAATTCTCCTTTTGTATGGAGATGCTACACGAATTCCACAGCAAGCTATGTGAGACAGTGGTGACCCAAAGGAACATGTTAATGCTCAAATGCTTATATTTAATAGAGATTAAATACAAAGATGCTTCAACATTAAACAAAATGTGGACATGAGATACAGGAGAGACAAAAGGAGGCATGAGAGTCCAGGTGCAGATAATCAAGAGCATGCCTTGGCAAATCTGGGTGACTTTATTGAGAGCTATTCAAATTTTGAAGAGGAGAGATTACTCGAGAAACATCTGAGCACCAGAAGACTTGAGCTAAAAGTCTCCTTTTCTGTCCTCCTGGTGTTATTTTGAGAAATTACAGAAATATGGGAGACCTCATTTTTTATTTTTCTTTCCAGGAGGGAAATATAGCCTCAAAAGTCAGATGGAGAACACTCGAAAAATAGTCATTTGATAAGAAAGGTCCTTTTGACTGACAGGCCCAATTATAGACCATTTAGTGTGACATGTACAAGAAAAACACACTCACATTTAATAAAACAGTGCATATATCTGTCATTTACTTGCTACTAATGGCATCAAATGGAATTCAGGAAGAACTTTTAAACGGCTCTGCTGTGTAGAGGTAACAACAGCTTGCCCACTAGCATCAAGCCTAATAAACAAGCACAATTTTTGTTGAACTGATACAACTAAGGCTTTGAAGCATGGATAGCCAAAGCCGTTTACATGACAGGCGAGATTCTAAAGAGCTGTGTTGAATTTAGTTTACATCAGACAGTCTGATTAAAATCACTGAAATACAAAACAAACTATTCTAAATGGCACATTCTGCAGCTAGCCCCTGTTAGCAATCTACTGAGCATTGCTTTAAACTGATATCTGAAACGCTCACAGTTACTTAAAATATATTAATTTCAACTTTGTATTTAAGTGTGAAAGGGAAATCCTTGTCACACTGTGACATTATCAAAAATAAGAAGACCAATGTGCAAACATCACTGATGATCGTAGATTACGAAGAAAAACCCACAAATTTTGTTACATGATTTGAATATGACCAAAAAATAAACCAAGGCATACAGTGAGTTTTGATTTCAGCTTGGTCTCTAAACTGTACTTACTGGACTAATACTGAGTACTATGAATAGACAGAGTGATTGCAAAACAATGATTCCCTCATTGAGCTGCCCATCCTCAGCAGGGGTACAGAGAGTGCTGATGCATATCTCAGTGGCTCTAAGGTGAAAAGGCAAAGAAAGTCCATAGACATGTCGCAAGTCCACACATTCACATACACACTCACATGCAGTGGCACTTTCGGCCTCTCCAGTTCCCCTACCATGCATATCTTTGAAAAGTACCCAGTGGAAACCTATGTAGGCATGTGGAGAGCATGCAAACTCCACACAGGAGGGAACTTAGCATTTCGAAACTACAGGATAGTAGCATTGAAACCAATTTAATACACTTACATTTTCATTTAAACACACAAGGGTAGTCAAGGGCTCAGAGGATGTTTTATTAACACCATTAGTCAATAACTTTTCTACAGCCTGCAGAATCTATATTCAGTCTGTCCAGACCAGAGAGTCCCTTATTAATTGTGCATACAATCCTTTCAAAATTCACAGCAGGTTCAGTTCCCAAGGTCTTGTGGACAGTCTCGTGGATTCTCATGGAGTCGAGAAGATGGCATGGAGATTAGAGACCGGCTGCAGGGCGCATGAAATTCAGCGAAATAAAACCTTGTTATGACTTCATTTGTATTTAATTGTTGTGGGAGTGGGGGCTAGACAGGTGATTGTGTAATCAGAGAGGCAGGATAGCTGCACATATGTCCTAATTATAAGCCACAGACCATTAATTTAAAGCCAGGCTGAAGAGAGGAGCTGTAAATGTTAACTGTATTAACTAATCAGCGGAAAGGCATGTGCAGTCGGTTAGTTAATACAATCTTTTCTAAAAGCAATTCAATAGGCCCACCTACAGCAAGAACATCCCATAAAGTGTGAGTAAATCAGTTCGCGATATGGTTCAACAATCTACCCACTCGTGAAATGTTTGTTTACTTGGCTTAGTTGATCTGAACATATGTTGCAGTGGTTAAAGGCAGCCCATCATTAACCTGAGCAGTAGGAGCAGCACCAGCTGTTACCAGTTAACAGCATGCATCGCATCAGAGTTGCTATATCTGTTTGAACAGAAAAATAGAATGTCTTGAAGCTTATTTCTCTCACTCACAGGTATCTAGTGAACCTAGTGGCCACCAAAGGTCACCAATGGGGCTGAGGTGTGGCCAGGCTATGTGAACATTATGTTATCGTGATTTAAATGGACACTGAGACTTTCAACAGATTTAACAAGCTGGCTAGACTCCTTGTCCAAAAAAGAACTAGAGTTAACTAAACAGGCATAAATAAAAGAGGACCTACATTCACAGAATTGTTCCAAAAAGGAAAATATCTACTACAAAAAGTCTTACCCGGTGAAACATTGTGAAGGATATCAATATGGCCATGCCTCTGGTTATATTATTTTGCAGTTCTATTTGGTATTGATTTGCCTCCATACATCGTCAGTCCTAGACATTGGAGAAGTTTTTTTTCCTAGTGCCAAAATCCCTTGTGCAACATGTTGGCTGGGCTCATTCTGAAGTGTCTGCTGGGGTTTAAGCCTCCCTTGTTCCCGAAGAACCCATTTCAGCTGGAAGCCCCTGCAGGGGATGGCTGGCGTACAGAGTAAACATCGGAGTTGATGCGTGTCCAATTGCAAGGTGCAGTACAGCATCAGAAAACACCACCTCAGTAAGAGTCCACAATACCAGCCAGAGCCTAACTGTCAGGTAGTGATCTCAGCCTCCACCTGCGTTTCCACTTTATGGGATCCTTCAAACACCTCTGCAGAAATAAATGATTGATGTGTTTCGAAGAATGCTCTTATAAGAACATAGGTTTGGTTCCTCTTCTCCATAGATTTCTGCAGTTCCATCACCAGCATCTGATTACATTTAAAGAAGGATTGATTATGCCCTGGATGGTAACTGTAAATACTGTAAATTGTTCGGCTCTCTATAGTTGACTGGAGCAGGATGGGCTCCTCTGTCTGACCCTCAGTTACACAGAATTGTTTCTTCTTCCTGCTTGGATACAGTGTTCATTCCACTGTCACCTTGGCTTGCTTCCCTGGGGGTCATAGTCCCTGATTTCTGTACTATAACAAGTTAAAATTGAAAAACATTCATTTGAATGGTTAACCTAACCCACGCCTTTGCATTCCCTCCCAATGCAGTATTTTCAGCTCTTTGAATTTATCCTGACATTAGTTTTTAGGAAAAAAGAATACAGGAGAAGTTTCTAGTAACTTTTAGGTTAATATAACAAGATTTTATAATATGTTTTATCATTCTTTTTACACACAATGTATATAGCAGCTGATGTATTCAAATGTTTAAAAAAAAAGCTTTTGTCCCAGCACTGACAAAATCCTTACTGCCAAGATCATGAATCTTTTTCACAGATACATTTTTCAGGTATTTGCACATTACTGTATATTGTGTGATTCCCCATAGTGCATAAGGTATGTATGGTATGACAGAAAATTGCATCATTTTGCATTGCGTGGCCTGTCATGGTAATAATGGAGCCTTTAGGGTTTCTGCCTGTGGGAGAGCAACACCTATTGTAAATCTTGAATTTTGTTTGTATATAGCACAGGAAGAGTGAACATTACCTTTTTAATTATTTTAAGTTAAGATTTTAAATTGTCTATGTTAATGCATCATTTGCTGCTTTTTTTCAAATTTCTCTTAACATTGTCGTTCTGCTGAACTTCTCAAAGGCAGCAACTGTTAACTGCAGTAAATTACCGCTTATGCTTCATTTGTATGTGAACAAAATGCACTTTTTTTCTCTAAAGTATTATTATTAATAAAATCAAACACTTTCACCTTTCTCCCCTTGCCACCCCCTTTTTTGCCCACCAGACGGCAGATAATCATAATTCCTTTTAGTGCTGTAAAATTACAGGTTCTGCAGACGGCAGATCTCTGCTGTTTGTAATTTTACGTGATTCATTTCTGTCTCGCACAAAGTGGACAAAGAGGTTTTACATTTTAAAGACGCCTGAGGGCTTCCTACACTGGTATTGCGGATAGACTCCTGACAGCGAGGATCACAACCCGGTCCGGTGGCACCACAGTCCAAGACACAAAATTGCTGTCCAGAGTGGAGTGCACAACTGAGGAAGTCATCAGGACTTCTCTCCTCACCTGACAGACAGCTATACCCAGAGCTGCAAGAGCAGAGCTCGAAAAATAGGAAGAGACAGCCACTACCTGGACACAGACTCTTCTCAGTGCTCCATTAGGGAAGCACCACCGGACCAACAGAGAGATTCAAGACAAGTTTCTACCTCAGGCAATTCAGCAAACGAATGGGGACACCTGAGAGAGTCTGCAGATCCTTCCCTATTATTCACACACAAACACACACACACACACTCGCACTGTATAAATATATTTTTTTCATACTGCATACAGCTTGACATTTAAATTTTTTCACATTCAATCTGTATCTATGTATCTATGTATATATATATATGGAATGAACTAAGTGATTTCATTACCATTAGAGCACATGTGGTATATATGAAAAAAATTACAATAAGAACATTTGAACATTAATACTTGGAAAAATACCATATCTGATAGAATCTGATATCCTGTAATTCCCTGTAGTTTAATACCTAATAAGAATTTTAACAATGCTCTAAATAAAATTTGTCATTTCAAATGATTATTCAAAATTTGATTATGAATGTATTTCCTTGTTTCGTCAGTAAGGCAGAGCCACCACCAGCTATTCATAATATCGAATGTGCAACCCTGTAGATGATCATTTTGTGCGAAGATGAGGAATTATCCCACACAGTACAGATGGCTCACCTTCATCTTCACTGGCAGACTCCCTGGGTAGTGCTGAGCCTTTAGCCAAATACGAGGGGCAATCAACAGGAAGGGCTGCTCAGTCATGGCTGTAATTTCCCTTCAATTGCTCCAAATTATCATTTGCGGATCCTTTCTGGTTCCTCTCTTCGTTATGTCGGTTTTCGCCACGGCGAATGTCGAGGGGCTTCTTGGAAAATAGGCCTGATAGAGTAAATGTGGTTAGGAGGCTTCAAAGCGGTTCTGATTCAGAGTACATAAACAGTTCCTGTATCCTGGTACAGCAGCTTTTTTGGCCCAGCAGTCCCTTAGGCAGGTCTGGGTTGAGCGCTCTGCTTGCCTGCTTTTGCCACCCTCCCACCCCACGTCTGCATGTCTAAGCCAGGTTCCCCCAGGCCGGAGGCCTTGGCTGACGAAGTCTGACAAACTGCTAGGGTGAGTGTTGGGTGCGTTGAGCGAGAGGATTCAAAATCGCAAGATTGTCTTGTGTCAGTGAGGGAGAGTGGAGCAGATACGAGAATAAGAATGGGAAGAAAAAGACGCGTGAGTGTGAGAAGAACTTCAAGGACTGTGGTGGGTGGGAGAGAGAAATGAGAGTGTGTGAGAGAAAAGAGAAGGACAGAGATGGAACAGAGAGGCTGTGAAAGTTAACAAACAAAATGAAAGCGGCGAAGGAAAAACAGGGCAAAGAGTGCAGATTCCAGAAAGATTTAATAGTCTACCAAAATCCTGCTGCGACTTTGTAGCAACCTGGCTGTGGAAAAGAGACTCATCACCCAGCAACAAGCAACAAAAGGATTTCGATGAAACGCTGCAAATATTTATCATGGTTTTCACATGAAATGCAGCTTTCCTACACTGAAGACATTCAAATGGGAATGAATCAGCCGCATTTTAACACAAGTAAAAATAAATCTCATAAATGGGCTAATTTGATGGGTGAATGTGGAGTAGTCTTGGGTTCACATTTATTCTAGAAAAAATATGTCTAATTATAAGGTAGAGCAGGCAAAATAAGACATGGAATTTGTCCTATCAGCAATTACGAACATGTAATAATAGCTTACCTAAACATTGGGGTGGGGGGGTGGTCTTGGAAGGTCAAATACCCTGGAAAGATTGCCAGTTCCGCTCAGACACACAGACAAACACACACACACAAACAGGCACACACACACAGTACTGTCTGTTACCAACCAATAATTCTGCAATTTACGTATTTTCTGAGCATCAAATTTACCTCAATTTGGATCAGATTATCAATCACCATTTCACTGACACTATAGACTTACTTAAGTTTGCCATTTGCAGAATGTTTAGTCAGAAATTCTAGCTAATAGTGGATATAAAAGGTAAATTTGGCAGTAGAAATTTGGAAACAGAATAAAAGAAAAAATACACCTAAAGTTTTGAGTATAAAAATAACAGACATTCAAACAGACATACAACAAAATAGCAAAATCTAAGAAAACAGAATTTTCATTGTAACGAACATGAAAACTTGTTGGGCCTGTTTTGAGTGAAACAAAAAGGTTAGACAGACATAAAACAAAGTGTCAAAAGTGTTTGGAGGGTCAGAGTGATTCCATAGGGAAGCGGCAAGCTGCGCCACAAGCTACAGCTGCTCCATAAGCATTGGCCAGCTGGTGGATTCATACACAATTATACACAGTACTCCATGCAGTGGTTGGTATTGGTACGTTTTTTGAGGTAAGAAATCATATACCCCACAAAAATGTGTTTGTGTTATATTTTTTTAAACTAAAACGCTTGATCTCTTTCAATCTTCAGGGTGATATAAAGCTGCTAAAAACAAAGCTGCATTTTTCTCATTTATCAATTAGCAATTCTGAAGACCAATTTATTAAAGGTGCATAAATTAATGCACCAAGTCACAATGCATTTATTCAGAAACACTGAAAGTCTACTAGACTTCTAGACCAGCTTTTAACATATTTCAAGCTGGTCAAGAAATAAGGAATCTGCATATTGAACCATTTTAATGGAGCTAGACGTGCAATACTAGTTCATGTCCTGAGGTATAGTGAACTGTCAGTGCTCTGGGAAAATTTTCATAGAATGAAGTGCAAGTGCATTGAAGCAGTTCTGATGATTCAACACCCCAGAAAATATGAGATTCCCTGAGCAGCACTCCAACTATTTAATTAGGGAGGTCTATGGGACATAGCAGAGCAACTTGGGTCTCCCTAGAGCAACTTGGGTTTAAGGATCTTGCTCAGGAACCCAGTGGTCTGCTGCATGTAGGATTCAAACCCATGACCTCTTGGTCCAGAGGCATCTATCCTACCCACGAGACCACTACCCCTACACCCCCACAAAATAATTAAGAAACCTTCAAACATCTGGCTAATGAAGAGGAATTCACTGATGATTTCTGGGGTCAGCAACACTTTAAATCTACAATTAGATACCGAACTGCTCTCAGAGATTTCCAGTACAAGGCTTCTGCTGTCATTAAAACAATCACCTGGAGATTTTTTGGTTGTTTGGCAGCTTCACATAGTCTACCCCCCACTGTGAAGTAATGTGGCGGCTCAGTTTTGTTGCGGGCTGCTTTAATTCCAGAGTCCCTGGAACGTAATATGTAGGAAAGCAATATGAATATAATAATCCTCCCGCAGAGATGAAGGAGACGAATTCTAGATGAGTGTTTCTTAATCCTGTTCCTGGAGACGTATTGCTCCAGAAAGCGTCACCTGATCCAGTGCATCATCTGAATATCAAGCCCTGAATGTGCTGGATCAGGTGTGTTTTGGTAGGAAATAGGTAAAGTTTTGTAGGGCAATGGGTGCAGGATTTAGAACATTTGGTCTAGAGTGTTTGCTCCTTGAGAGATTTTATGGAGGATGTCAATATGTGTGGCCTATTACCTCCTTCAACATTCCGAGAGAATGTATTTTATCTTAGCAAAGGAGAGGAGGGGTACACACGGTATACAAAGTGCGAAATTGGTGGATCCAGTAAGTCGTGAGAAAAAATGTGTTTTTTCACTCACTTCATTGCTTTCACTCTTCCCAGCAAAATCAGACCGATAAACAACAGCTGCACTTTTTTCTCATTTACTGTTCTCAATAACTCTGGAGGGCTCTTTATTAAAGGTACAAAAATGACTGCACCAAATCACCCTACACTTACTCAGAAGCACTGAAAATCTTCTAGTCTTCCAGACTCACCTCCAGTACAACACAGAACCCAAACCAGGCCAGTCAAGTAGTGAGTAATCTACTTATTTTACCATTTTAATTTCATCAGCCCAACTTTTTCCAATTGCCTGTACCCTCAATGACCCTCCCTGACCAAACAAATTATGTTCGCTTGGCAGACGGAGAAAGGGACTGGCACACATAATTCTGGGTTAAGCTTGCTGTAATCCTCCTTGCCTAAATAAAACGACTCTGTCCAAAGCACTCAAATACAAAAAAAAGGCTTTTTCCCAAAACACATTTCATTTGCACACCACCTTCACCCTCACTGATAGGGACATAAAATCACACCCTCTAAATATGTTTGGGAACAGGAACACGCAGGACCTACTTGGGAAGAAAGTGTAATAGAATCCATTCACATGATGAAAATGAAAACTCATCTTACAGATGTTTAGATTACTGCTCTAATATTAGATGTTGGCTGTAATGTGACTCTGCCCCAGGCAAAGTTTGAGACCAGTCTGTAACAGAAAGCAAGGCATGAAAACAGCACATTAGTAGTTAGAACAGTTTTTATGGAGAAAGATGTATATTATTTACAAATATTTTTGATTACAAAGAATATTCCAAAGCATCAATAAAGATTTAGAATGAGGCTCACAGGGAAAAATTCTGACAAACAATAAAATAAACTAATTTGTTGCAAAACCATTGTAGGTAACTGCAGTTGGAGATGGCTACTGTAAGAACTAATTAGCCTTTTGAAGCGTGGTAGTTATATTTTGACTCATTTCTTTGGTCAAACTTCCTTCAGTTCCCAAAGATTGCAAGAGTTCCTCTGTTGGACCAATTTTTCAGGGAAATTCAAGCCATTAGATTGACTAGGCTGTGCAATAGCCTGGGTCACATGCTTGTATCATTTGTAGAAATGCAAGCCCAAATCGTGATGCTCCCATCACCGTACGTCAGGGAGGGTATGGTGCACTTGGGATTATATGTGCAATTAATTATTATTATTATTATAATTAGTATTAGTATTAAAATTCTTAATTTAAATCATGACAAGGACTGATGCTAAATTAAGAAGAAATCAAGCTGAAAAATATTTACATATATATTAACTTTATAACATTTTGGGAGTGTAAACAGGAGGTGGCCATTTTTGGCCAAGAAGACGCTGAGTGTGAGTTTTATGAACGTTGCTTTCCCTGCAAAAAATAAACAATGCATAATAATCATTGTTGTTGTTAATCAGTTACATATCTCAGACTGTACTATTAGTAACACAAGAAAATCCAGCAGCATTGAGAATATAG